>PVHY01006067.1:20476-77582 GCA_004024945.1 Uropsilus gracilis
GTTTCTCCCTTCCCCTCCCCTCTCTTTCTCTTTCATCCCCTCCCCTTCCCTCCCCTCCCTCTATTCTTCCTCTTCCAGTTGCTTTTCCTGTTCTAATTCTACTTCCTATTCCCCATCCTCTTCCTCCTTGTCAGCACCAACCCTGCAGTTCTCAAATCAGACTGGAGGAGAGTGGGAAGTAAGCCACCCTGTCAGAGAACCTCCCACTCTTTCTATCCTCACCTGTCTTCACCTGCATCCTGGTCCCTGGATGCTGGGAAATGCTATGAGAATTGTTTGGGCAGAGAACATTACCACAAGAAAACACTCTCTCTCTTACTATCTCTCAAGGTAGTTCTGGTGTGTATACTCTCTTTTGATATATGTATACACACATTTATATTCCCACTAGGGGGAGGGGGAGGTGTCTCTTAGAGATCTGGGGTCTGCTTTCCTCTCAGGTTGTGGCAGTTTCTTGGAGGCCTTCCACTCTGTCCCTGCCTTTTTGGCATTAATTGTTGGGATCAATGCCGCAGCAATTATATCATGTTTACTGCAGCCACCACATATCCGAGGCGTAAGTGTTGCTAAATGTCACTTTCATGCTCCCCAGTGTATGGTGTGTAATTATAACGGGCTCACTACCTTCCTTGTGAAGGAGGCAGATGCTTTTAACCTGAAAAGGAGACTAAACATGCATTTTCTCTAACCTTGCAAGAGCGCTCATTTCCGGAGAGGTCCTGGAGGAGGAGGAGGCGCAGGACATGGGCCCTCCATCATGAACGATGTTGCCCCTAAAGTGAGCAGGACCCTCCCACTGCTCTCCTCTGCCAGGCTGTGGGGCTTCTAGATCAAATGCAGTGGCAAGGGAGATGGAAGAGATGGGAATCACAGTGGCCACCCACTGTGAAACAGGGTACCCCTGCTCACTCAACGTATGTGACCCCAAGAAGAAGCCCCAGGCTGAAGGTCATGCAGCTGGGAGTTTGTAAAAAGTCCAAGTGACTTCGTAAAAGTCACTTTGATGCTGTCATTTCATTTTTATCATCCATCAAGTGGGGACAATAAATCATGCCTGATCTACCGCCATTAAATTCTCCCTCAGTTCAAGCCAGGCAGAACTACCTGCTGCACTCCAGCATTAGGAGGTGTAGCAAGGCGCTCATTAGACACGGTCTTTGCCCTCAGAGAGCTTTGGGTCTGGAGCAGGAGCTGACCCGTGGGCCAAACAAATGTGACCCATGGCCTGTGTTACACAGCCCGTTGGCTAAGAAGGGATTTTACATTTTAAAAGAGCTGTAAAAAAAAAAAAAAAGGAAGAGAAAGCAATATGCAGCAGAGTGAGTATGAGGCCTGGAAGACCCAAGATATGTACCTGCTCCTTGACAGGAGGGTTTCTGTTGATCCCTGGTCCAGATCCCTGGTCTGTCACTCATTGATCGTGTGTGACTACTGAGCGCTGGGAATGTGGCTGCTCCACTGACATGTGCTGTACATTTAACGTAGAGGGTGACTTTCAGAGACATGTGGAAAAGAGTGAAAAATAGCCCATTAAAATTTTTTAACAGAGTACGTTAAAATGACAATATTTTCACTGTCTGGGGCTAAATAAAAGATAGGAATAAAATGAATTCCATAAATTTCTTCTTCAAATTGTGGGTGTAAGAAAGTTGAGTCACATCGGTGCCTCCCTCCCCCAACCCCCATGTTTCTGTCAGAGTACTGGTCGAGAAAGGATTCAGTGTGAGAGGAGGAACTCAGGTATGTTGCTCATGAATGTGTTCCCTGGAAGATGACTTAACCGAATCTCAGTTTTTTATTTCTAAAGCGGAGGGCAGCCGTTCAGCTAATTGATAGAGCTGTTTTGACATCCAAGTGTAACAGTACTGAAAGCATTGTCTGAGGTGCAAATTACAGATGTAACTGGTGATTGGGGGTCAGCCACCCCCAAGAACAGGGGCCAGGGAACACTCCACCCCTCCAGAGATCCTCTGTGTATCTGTGGCCAACTCAGTTCTCCTCTCCCACTTTTCATCAGTCCCCTGTGATCTCCACCTGCTCCTCCATCCCAGACCTTGAGAGCCTGGATTGAAACATTTAGGGTCACCCTTTCCTCTTGGCGTACCAAAGAACTCAAAAATCGCAATGAAAACTCTTGGAGAAAGGCAGAAGATGAGGGACCAGAAACCCCAGATGAATGGTAATAAAATCTCCAAGAGGAACATTAAGGGGGTTCAGTTGTTTTTATTTCATTTAATCCTATATGGGCACCTGCTACTTTTCCAGAGTTTGTGTTCACCTACTTCATTTGTATCAAAGACCTGCGTTAGCTGGGTTTTCATTAACCAGAAGAAATCGAAAGAGGAATTCCACTTTTATAGCAAAGGGTGAAACGTGGCAAGTCACGGTCAGTGCTGGTTTTGCAGCAGCAGGCAGCGGTTTCCCAGGCAGACAGAGCAGTCGTGTCAAGCTCCGTCCTGGAACTCCATAGGCCATGAGAATATCTGAGCATCCCTGCACGAACTATGTCTTAGGGTGATTTTAGGTTTGATTTATTAGTATGAGTTAGTTGACTATTTTGGGAGGTTTAGGACAACTCGAAAACTTTCCATCCAAATGAATGGTCATTACTTTCCTCTTCTAGGCTGTTCAGCGTGGGAAAGGATTCAGGGAAAACCTCTACTTTTGGATCATGGGGGAGACCTGTAGCAGAAGCATGAGGCCCTCGGGCTCCCATTTTACAGATGAGGAACTCCAAGCGCAGAAGGTAAAGTGACTTCCCAGGATCTTTTCGCCGGCAGGTGCCCGAGTCTGGGTCTGCTCCCATATCTTCTTGCTCCAGGTATAGAGCTTTTCCCGTGACCTCAGAGTTGTCACCTCAGGATGACACAGGCAGGTGAAGCGGTGCCTTTAGGCGTTACCCACCTGACCTGGTGGACGTAGTTCTGGACCAGGCATCTGGACCAGGCTCTGTCCTGGGGCTACCCTTTATTAACTGGGTCAAACCACTCTCAGGGCCTTGAGGTCCTCATCTGTTGGTGAGGGATGGCGCTGTCACCTCTCAGGTGCTCTGGGTGCTTACATGCTCAGAATTATGATGAAAGGCCAAGTGCAAGGACCCCCTCATGCCAGCCCAGGGCCCATGGGAAATGATGGACAGGTAGGACTCCTGCGTCCACCTTGGGAATGTCTCCTTCAGTGCCTGTGGAGTGAGGTTCTGGAATATGTGACTGGGAAAAGTTCAATTCAGTCTCTAGGTTGAAGAGCCAGTGGGGTCTGACGTCGTGCTCAGCTCTTACTAGAACTTTAAGATCAGCACTTCTGAAATAGTGGTCTCCACCTCAACAGGGCTTTCCTGTTGCTTATGTAACTAAGTCTCATCAGCACCAATTTTAGGCTATAACTGCGACCCAACCTTTCCTTACCACCTCTCCTGGCCACCATCATGGCCCAGGAAGCCATGGTCAGCTGTAGTAACCTAGTGGGCAGGTTAGAGGCCAAGGACCTACTTTCAGAGCCCGATTTGCCTAACCTCTCTGTGCTTTGGCTCTCACCATGAAGTGGACAGAATAAAGGTCTCTTTTGTTGCTGTGAGGGTTATATGAGTAATGCCTGATAATACATGGCATTCTAAGCCCTCCTTAAGTGTTATTTATGGAAGGACCTCTAATGGTGTCCCTGTATTTCTACCCTATTATGATCTACCTTCTACCAGCAACTAGACACATTTTAAAATGTAAATTAAGTTCTGTTGCTGTCCCACTTAAAATCTCTCATAGCTTCAAAGTCCTTATTAGAATCAGGACAAACTCCAAACCCCCTTTCCATGGCCTGTCCGATTACACAGTAGAGCCCTTGATGTGCCTCCATCACCCATTTTTTTCCCTGCAGACTCTTTTCTAGTACATTGACTTTCTTGCTGTTTCTCAGATAAAATACAAGCATTCTGGCCTCAGCATATTTGCACCAGTTCTCATTATTTGAGTATTATGTATATGTTACATATTTAAACATTCTGTCTCCCTCACTAGATTGGAAACCCCAGAAAGGCAGGGATAAAATACATCCCCAGTACTTAGAACAGTACCTGCGCATAATAGGTGCTCATTAAAATTTTGATCATGAATTTATGATTCAATGCACAAACCATGCTCTCTTTCGCCTGCCTGGCCTTGTCTACCTTGCTCCTTTCTGTTTCAACTTGTCCAGCCTACACCGCTCTGTGGTGGGTGGTCTGGGCCTTTTGCTGCAGTTTATCAAGGCAAAGGAAATTATTCTCTGGGAAATCATAACTTGACATACACATTGCCTTTGCGCCACTTTGCTATGCACTGATGAATCATACGGCTATGTGAGGGAATAAATATTTCTGAAGACACAGGTTGCCTGGTCAGACCTTTTATCTTCCCTGTCAGGAGGGGTGGAGGCTATTTATTACCCCCTCATTTCCCTTCTGGAATCACAGGCAGGAGGCTGCTGGAGGTGCACCTGAAACTTCCATCATTTATCTGATTTTTCATTTCATCGATAAATCTATCCTTGAAGCTGGCCATCTGTACTCAATGTATCCAGGGAGTGGGCTAATTAAGCACCAAGTTAGATGGCCTCTTCCGAGGCAGCTCAGAATCTCGCCTTCTCCCTATGACCCATAGAATTTCTCCCCATAGGAAATAAATCCAAGCTCCAGGCCCTCAACCGTGAAAGAGCAGATGCCAGCCCCTCATTTTTCGTGGCCCCCCTTGGCTCGTACCAGCTTTCTAGCTCTTCTCCCCGTTGGCTATTTCTCTCAGGCTGTGGCTTAACCCCCCCACAGCCTGTATCAGTCAAATGGAGATCACACTATCCACCTTATGGTTGTGGGCAGGACTCCTGCGTCCTTAGTATATAGCACAGTGGGTGAAATGCAAGCAGGTGAGAAGGAGGAGGAGAAAGAGGAGGAAGAGGACGAAGAAGAGGGAGGAGGAGGGGCAGGAAGTGAAGACATGGTAGCAAGATGCAGGCTTTGGCACTTGGACAGATCTGAGTTCAAGTGCTTATTCACCTGAGTTCAAAGAGCGGCGAGGCCTTGAACCACTTCGACATCTTTCTGGGCCCTGTGTTGGTAGAATGGGCCGCTGATGCCTTCTGCGTGGAGCCTGTGGGAACTGTCAGTAAAGCAGAGAGGGTCTGGTGTCCAGAGAGCATCTGCATACCGTAGGCGGTCCACAGTGCTGCCCCGCCCCCCTCTTTAGCGGTGAGTGATTTGTGGCCGCAGTGACTGACAAAGAAACATGGCTCCATTTACTTGATAAGGAGCAATTTTCTGTCTTCATCTTGTTTTTCAGCCTGGCATAAAGGTACGAGAGGAAACAAAATTATTGGAGAGCTGTCTTGTTTTCAGAAACATTAGATAAATTAGGTTACATATTTTATTGTTCCTGAACACTGTGCAATAATTTATTTTCCTCCTTTGAAGGTGCCTGTTCCAACACCCCAAAGCGATGCTTTATGTTGTTCAGGCTTGATGTGATCTGCTCACCCCATTTATGCCTTGTTCAAATGAACTTGCTTTAATACAATTTTAATTGTTTCTAATGCTTTAAATTAATTATAGCCGTTTCGGTGGCTCCTCTGTGTCTTTGCTGCTTCGCTGTTTCGTCTCCATGGCAACCTTTCTTACAAAGAGGAGGGTGTGTGTGTGTGTGTGTGTGTGTGTGTGTACACGTGCGTACGTGCAGATGCCTCTTCTGGATGTTGACTTAGATTTGCTTTGGCCTCTGCGTCGTCTCTTCCAGCAAGGAGTCTGGGGTCACCAGTGAAAGCTGTGCATTTTTTTCCACTTGGAACAACGCCTGACCCAGAATGTCGATGGTGCCCGCTCGTCCCCGGGCCCTGTCTCTGTCATCTTAGCCCGGGAGCCGCTCAGAAGCAGGGCCGGGTGGGGTGGGTGCTGAGAGGACTTCCCGCCATGTTCGGAAATAATAAATTAATATTCACCCGGCGCTTCTGCGCGCCAGACAGGGCTCTTTACAAATGTTAGCTGCCTTGATCCTTGTAACCATCTTGCGAGGCTGAGCCCATTATTCTCACTTTGGGGAGGAAGAAAAGGCCCCAAGAGGTTAAATCGCTTGGCCAGAACCTCTCAGCCGGAGAGCCGTAGGGCCAGCGTCCGCTCTGGGGTTATGTAGCTGTCAAGTGACAAGTCCTCTCCCTCCTCATGGCCACACCTCCCCTCTCCGGCCGCGTGGGCTTTTCTTTGGGGCCTGTCCAGAAAGCTGCTTCTCTGGGAACTCTCCCGATTAACCAGGAGCACCTCCGTCTGCTCCTGTCTTGCTGCTCTTGTCTCCGGACCCCTCAGCCCGTCCCTGCATTGCCATCTGCTTTGGGGCATCGGGGCAGTCTAGTCCCCAGCCTCCTCTTTCTCCCTTTCTACCCATCTCGATGCTCCCACAGATGGGTGCTTAGTAAGTACCAAACCCACCAGGGGAAGCTGCCTGAGGGAAGGCAGAGGGATCTGGGCAATCACCCCACACTGTGAAAATGCAGGTGCTTATTCCAGAAGCTGCTTCTGGGGGATGCTGGGTGAAATCCCATCAGGCACCTTGTGAAATTCATTTATTTTCTGCAAGGGAGCTTTGACGCGCTGGAGGATGTCACCTGCTCTGTCACCAGTGTGGCTGAGGCTTGGTGTCAGAATGCTGTCTCACCCAGAACGAGGGAGGTGGCCCAGGTTTCTCAAGTTTGGGTTGTCCAGGCAGGGAAGGAGGTGAGAGACTAGCCGGAAAGCTATCGGAAAGGGGAGGAGGAGTTGAGGTTTCCTTCTTCCTGTGGGACTGTGGGCTCACGGAGTGGACGCTGTAGAGATACCAACAGGGAAGCAGGAGAGCTTGGAGGAAGCGGAGCTGTTCGAGGGAAGAGGCTGGACGTGGAACCGTGAGCAGTGGCGCCAGTGTCACTTAGTGCACGCATGCACACACGTGCACAACCCTTTCCCCATAGCGCCAAGGCTGCACACCGACTCCAGAGGGCGGCCTTGCCCAGAGGCATTGCAGAACTCCTCCTGCCAACTGCCTGCAGCCCTGGCTGGCAGAGGATCCTGGGAAGTGAGCAGTCTCCTGGGGAAACGGGGCCGTGTCCTGGTGCCACGCCCAGGGAGGCAGCGCTCTCCGGCCTGTGGCTGTCTGCACCCTGCAACTCCTCTCATGCCGCTGCCATGGCTCAGAGGCAGAGACTCCATTGGGTTCTTAGCAGTGAGGTGGGATTTGGTGGCAGTTTTCTCAGATAGTGTCTCCTCCTGCCCATGTGTCCGTGGATTCCTGGCCCGAGGTGGCTGTCACCCCCGAGGGCTGCCTTGCTGTTTGTTGCTGCTCTGCACGGAGCAGTTCACTGTTGGACACACACATGCTTGATTTGGGGGCGATGAGCTGTGGGGCTGTGGGGGCAGCGTGTGCCGGACGGGCTGCTGTTCTGCGACTGCCCCGGTCTGGCCGGCTCTTCCCTCGGTAATCGGACTATCAGCGCAGTGTCCTGGGTACCTGCAGGGGTCTCCGTATCTCTCCCTGAATCACCTGCTTCCTACGTGACCACTGACCAGTAACGGGGCCACTTCTGGAACCCAGGTATCCTGGCAGGTGCTTTAGTGACTGACTTCAGCGGTTCTGGGAGCCGGAGCAAGTCTGCCAGGGACCTGGTGTAGCTTCTGTACTCGGGGTTCTATTGACCCACCTTTCTGTGGGGATGACTCCCTGGTGAACTGTTTGTGCCCAGGTTGCTTAGGCCAGTTGAACTATGTGGGCCATATTTCCAGCATGGGGCCCTTTAAGCCATGATTGATCAGCAGCTGGCAGAAGGCAGGGTTTCAGGAGGCCTTCCTCTGCTATGGAGAAAAGGGGCTGTCCTGTCTAGCTCTTCTCCTGGTGTCTTAGCACCAAGAGAGAAGAGTCCGCAGTGTGAAAATGCACTGGCCCTTCCAGCATTAGTACAAGCAAGCATGCACCTACATAATCCTACCACCCACCCAAGCACTCCCCCCATCATGCACACACACCCACACACACACCATATCAGCACATACACATGCATCAGCACACACAAACCCCAGCACGCACCTACCATACCAGCACATGGATACCAGCACACATATGTCAACACACTCAGAGCTTAGCACCCCCAGCCCAGGACACGTGCTCACCGCCTCCCTCTTGGCCCGGCACCAGACTTCCTAGCTGGCTCTGGTTGCTCTGATGCCAGCAGGAGATGCACCCATGACCTCAGGTCTCTTTCCTCCCATAAAGGTCCAACCCCTCAGGCCCAGCCAGTCATCAGACAGAAGCTTGGAGGGGGGGAGCGTGACCCTGAATACAGAGGGGGAGGCCTGAGCATGCAAACTTGGGGTGGAGGGTGAGATTGGGGCTTCCTCCCACCTGCCCTTTCAGAACCTGCTCGCTCAGTTTTAGGCGCTGCGGGTGTCCCTGGAGGGAGCAGAGCACGAAGGGGGGTTGTCTCTGTCACACCAGATTTTAAATGGAAATGACCTTTCAAATTCTCGGAAATACTAGCACCTGAGGCAGAAGCATCTGAAACTGGATACAGTTACACTCCTTACACTCACGCCTTCCGAGTCCAAAGGGAACAGCCTCTCAGGCCCCTTTTGTGCCATCGATTAGCACAGCTCATTCGGATACTGGTCTACGATGTCCCGAATCTCCAAGGCTGCGTGGGGACATGTGACGTCCGGCAGCAGGGCCTGGCTCTGCTGGGGAAGATGGAGGTAGGAGAGCGAAGGACCTGAGAACAGCCCCAGAGACCACGCCTGGGGGGTCCCTGTTCATGTTCAAAGGACCTTCTTGAAGCGCCCTCGCCAGCCACCAAGTCTGCAGGGTGTGGTGGTGCCACACGGCCTCTCAGGGGCCCAGCCTCGTGAGCCCGTGGGTGCCCCAGGAATCCGGAGCTACCCCCAGTCACCAGGGCCTGTTCTGCAGGGTCCTCGTTGTGTGCAGGTGGCTGGGGGGCTCCCGGGACCTCCTGGAGCCTGACCTCTGTGTGGAATGTGGGTCCCTCTGCAGACACCTGTGAGAGGAGCTCCCTCTCTGCCCGGGGCTGGGGGGGGACAATGGCTGCCTTTCCCATAAGTCAGCCTTGTGCAGCCGGGCTCTGTGCTGCCATATGAATAGGAAACAAACACATTGTTTCATTGGGTTTGATTTCTGAATTAGGCTGGCATCTTCAAGAGCTGTTGAAAATTTAATAAGTGAGAATAAAATAAGGAGAAAAAATATTCCTTGGGGCATCTGGCTGCATCCATGTGTTCATTCTGGCTCTGCGATCACACACAGCAGCAGAGAGCTCAACCAGCAGGTGGGAGGGGGGCCTTGGCCTTGACCCTTTGTTCCCCCCCCTTCCCCCATCCGCCCCTGCCCTCAGGAATGCCACAGGCCATGGCTCAGACAGGAGCCTAAGACACAATTCAGGCAACAGGGTTTGCACAAAGGAGTCCAGAGCAGGGTTTGTGCCCTGGAAGCCCTTGAAGGTCACCTCTGGTTCTTGGCTTTCACACAACAGACTCATTGAACCGGTAGCCAGCTAGTACAGGTGCTGGGCTAGAGGTGGCCAAGGCGTGGTTGTTCCGATCAGAGACTAGAGTCAGGCAGCCGCAGTGCAGTGTGAGGGCGGCGGGCAGGAGTAGCAGCACGCTGTGAGAGGTGAGAGAGCCCCAGGAGGGGAAGAACATAGCCTGCTGCAGGAGACACTAGAGGGGCAGGTGGCTTCAGCTGTCAGGCCTGTTGGAAGTTTTCTGCTCTGAGCCTTCTGACCCATGATCATGCTCTCTTCCTGGGGCAACCACATCCAGCGACTGATGGGTTTGACCTATAAACGCCCAACCTCCTCGCCCCAACTTGGGGCATTCTGAAGGATCACTGAGTCTCAGCATGCTCAGGAGATCAGCCTTTGTGTCCTTGCATCATAGTCCTGCTTCTCCTTCTGCTCTATTCTGCTTCCTTCCTTTCCAACAGGTATTGCTTGCAGGTGTACCCCCCAGTAAACCTTCTACTAATATCTGTCTCAGGCTTTATTCCCCAGGACCCCAGGCTCCAACGTGACCTAATATAGTCAATGTTGTTCACGGAAGGCTTCCCGGAGGAAGTGACTTTTAGGCTGAGTCAAAGCCTGAAGGATGAGTAAGAACAGCCTGGTGATGCCATGACTCTGAGGAGGAGGCTACTGGTTCCAGATAGAGGATGAGAACATGTACTATTTGATAGGTCAAGGGAGTGGAGCATGCCCAGTGTGGGGGTAACAAAGTAGGAGACTGGGGGTTCAGTGGAGACATTTTATGAGGTTTTTGTGAGCGGTGATTGGGGCTGGGTTTTATGCTGAAGGCATGGTGATGTCATGAAAAGGTTTTATTTAGGGAGATGGGTTCTTTTTTAATTTATTTTCTTATTTAAAAAAAGGTCTTGATTGGCAGAAAGTAAAGACGGAAGCAAAGAGATCTGTTAAGGAAACTGTTACCATAACTCAGAAGAGAGACAGTGACGGTTGTCTGAAATAAATGTAGAGAGGTGGGTGACTACAAGACCTTCCTTTGGCGGGAGAATCAAGTGTCAGAACTGATGTTGGACAGGATCTGGAGGGACAAGGAGGAGGAAGGCAAGGATGGTGCTAGATTTCCAGCTTCTTCAGCTGTTACCACTCAGTGAGATGGAGACAAGAAGATTTGGGAAGGGGGTGGTGGAAGGAAAAATGTTGCATTATCTCTGGGATATCCAAGCAGAGAGCTGAAACATTCAGGTATCTTTATCATCTGGCTATCAAGCTTAAAAGAACAAGGTTGTTTACTTATCTATTGCTTTTGATAAATTACCTTCAAAGCTTAGAGTTTTAAATAACAACAATATTTATTATTTTTGCTTCTATGAAAAAGGACTTGAGGATGCCTTATCTTGGAGCAGGAGGTTGCATTCAAAGTGTTAACAGGGCTATAGTCACCCCACACTCGATGGGGCCGGAGGAGATCCTCTAAGGTGCCACTCACATAGCTGTCAAGTTGGTGCAGCTGGCAAGAGGGATTAAGGTGGTTTTTTTTGTTTGTTTGTTTATTTATTTTTTTTTTTTTTCAAATTGTATTTTCCATTGAGGTAATGTTAGCTTCTGGCTCTTTCTATGACTAAAAGTTCACACCTCTTTGGGTGTCTATCACACAACTGCCCCACCACCAAAGGCTTAAACTCTTACCAGGTGGACTCAGCCATAGGGTTTGTTTCTGTGTCTTCATGAGGAGGCAGCTGACTTCCCCCAGGGCAAGTGACAGAGAAAGAAGGACAGGAATGGTATTGTCTTTTATTGGCCTCAGAACTCACACACCCTAACTAACTCCCAATGGCCACACAGACTGACCACTATGTTTCACTGGCCACAAAGACTGACCTTGGTGCTCTGATGAAGGGGCTCCCCAAAGGGTCTTCAAGGGCCCTTAGCGCCATCTTTGAGACTAGTCCTACATGTGGAGACAGAGGTTTGGAAAGTATTAATATCTAGAGTATACCTGAGTCTTGGTAATAGGGGAGATGGCCAACAAGACATGTGGAGCATGGTCAGAGAAGGTCTCAGAGCTCAGGACAGACCCTCAGAGACTCTGAGGGCGAGAAGAGGAAGGGCCCCATGAAGGAAAATGATGATAAGCATGAACCTTGGAGCCGGGTTGGCCTGCAAATTGTTCTATTCTATACCATCGTGCCCCTCTGATAGTTTCTTCTGCTTCCTTTCCTTCTTAAAAGATGAAAACAGGTGTCATCTCATCATGAAAACAAATCCAAATCAAAACAGCCAAAGAAAGATGGAGCCCAGGAGCCAACACCATGATGACACTGGATGCCATGACAAGGAATTCATTGAAGGTGTGGCAGCAGGCGTTGGAGTGTGGCCTGGAAAGCAGGTTTCAGGGAGGTGATTCGGAGGTGGAAACCATGTGAACTGTTATTTCTACAAGTCTGACCAAGAAACGATGGGGAAAGTGAGGTCTGAAGACTATGTGAAGTAAATGGGAGAGAATTTTTCTCCGAAGAAGCCAGACACTAGAATATGTATAATTAATGAAGGAAAGGCTCCAGTAGTAAAAGGTTTTTGCCATTTAGGTTCCCAGAGCAGAGCATCATCTGAAAGCTAACTCTGGAGGTCACATAATCTCAGAACTGAACGCTCAGATAGAGCTAAGGTTCAGCAGCTAGTTAAGAAGAATGACAATGACTTGAGACCCTGGAAGTTCCTGGGGTTACACTGTCTGCTGGAAATCAGTGTGACTCCACATCAGAGGTGACGCTGTCCCCAGAATTACCATTGCTGCTACCTCCCCTTCTCTAGGACCCCTCTCCAGAGATGTTCCTTCATCCCCGGCTGGCAGTGGAGCAGGAGGACCCTGGAAAGGTAGTTTGGGTGCCTCTACTTATGGGGCATGTAGTAAGGAGAAACATCAAGGTGAGAATGGAGGCACAAGGGTAAAAGCATTCATCAAAGACAGAGAAAAGAACAGAACCAGTGGATTGATTGAAATGGCTGCAAAGGGAAGCGGTGGGCAAGACAGGAACTGTGGCCAAAGGAGGATTTGAAGCTCTGGTTTATACTCCACTTTCAAGGGGTTTCTAACTTGGGGTACAAGTTTGCACCTGTTAACAGCAGGGACATTTGATCTCGGACACTGGCCTTTCACAAGGAAACATGTCCTGGTCTCTGCTTCTGCCTTCCTGGAGCTGGGCTGGTTTTTCTGGTCAGGGTGTTCTGTCCTCTGGCCTTGGTTCCAAGGCAGCCTTATCATGCCCGTATCTGTTCAAGCTTCCCAAACTTGCCTGCAGGGCAAGGAGTGGGGGTTAGTCTTGAACCTTATTATATTGTACCCCGGCAGGTTGTGGTACGTGCCTTTGTATGTGGGTGAATGAACAGTAATGGTCTCTATCCACATCCCATTCATGGGAGTGAGAGAAAATGAGAACAGGGCCCCACTGTCCTGGAGAGCTTGGGCAGGGAGGCACGGGGTGCCCTTTGGAATGAATAGGCCCAAGGAAAGAGAGAAAGGATTCTTTATCGTCAAGCAGACCAGGAGCACTGTTTCCCAAGAGTCCAAGTTCTATAATTAAAATGAATGTGTGGTTTTCAAAAGAAACCCGATTCTTGTGGTGGTGAGGTATGTTTGGTTGTAGTTGACTCTGGGGGAGGGGAACCCACAGGATGCATTGAGGCACCCCCCCAACCCCTCTTGCTCTCTACAGAGTCTGCAGCTGCCCTTACCACTCCTCAAGTCCCAGCAGCAAGACAACCAGCGTAAGGAGTGAGTCACTGACATCCGTATCACAGCAGAAGCTTCTGCAAGAAAGGTTTCCTTGCTGGGGTTCCCTATAAAGGTCTACAGAAGAGAGGGATGGGGGAGTGAGGGTACAGCTAGGTCATCCTTCTCATCAACTCCACCTGCAAAGGACAAATTAACCAGTTAAGGTCTCTGCTCTCTGACTCTGCTTTCTGGGGCCCTTCATTAAAGACTTGAGTCGATTGGAATGGAGGGTATGTTCTGTCCTCAAGGGGAGGGTGACAGTCTCACAGGCAGCCAGTGACCCAAGAGTGCATTGAAAGAACCGGGAAGCTTACTTTTGGGCTATCTTCTCCCTCTTTCATCTCTCCACGGGGTGCAAAGAGAAGGGGAAGAGCCTGTTCCACACCTATGGGGGGACACTTAGGTTGGTATTGGGCTTTTTGAGGAGGAACGTGTACATGCGCTGGGTCTGGAGCCTGCTGGGACTTGCCAGGGTGGGAAGGGGTCAGGGCGAACCTTGCGCCGCCTAGCGGCCAGGCTTGGGCAGCACAGGCAGAAGCATCTGTCCTATACCTCTGGACCCGCGGGGATCTCACCCCACTCAGGGTCTCTGCCACAGACCACCACTGCACAGCATATTTCCCGCAAGGACTCAGCTCTTCCTGGAAGTCTTATCATTTAAAAACGAATTGTTATACTATAATTGCACATGTCTGGATTGTTTGGCCCTGACAGGGCTCGTCTGAAGGCAGACAGCCCGGGGGGTGGAAGGGAGGGGTGTGTGTGGAGGGGGGTGGAGGTTGTCTCTGAAAAATGGGCTCTGCTAATAGGAGAATCCTTTTGCATCCTAAGTCCTTCTCCGTTTTATGGCAGGATGTAAATTCAGCATAGGGTTTTTTTCCCCTTTTTAATGATTTCTCTTCTTGACGCTCGAATTCTGAATTTCATTTCTCCCTGGAGAGACGCTGGAATCATGCAACCGTCCTCCTCGTCAAAGTTATGGGCAATTTGACCTGCCATTTAGCTGTTTCCTGGAGCCGGCTGAGTGGCTCTTTGGGCCTTTTCTGCCTTGAAGACAACACAAGGCGTGTTATCACCCCAGCAGAGAGGACTCTGGACCACTGGTTTGAGACTGGTTGTCCTTGTGAATGTTAATTCTGCCTCTGCCGACTTTTTGAGTCGGTAAGTTGACAGCCCCTCCATGGGGGCAGGGGCCCCTTTCCCATGTGAATGGTTTGGTTTTATTATTTTTTGATTTGGAGGTAACGTTGGTTTACAACTCGGTGATTCAGAGGTAGAGGATCACACCTCTTCATATGTGAGAAAGCGAGGACTGCAGCAGGCAAATCAGAAAGAAGAAACCATGAAGATGCTCTCATTATAGAGACATTTCCAGAAACCTAAGTAGGTTCCATGCCTATCTTCTGAGTTTATATTCTAGGGAAAATGTGAGCTGATCCAATGTGTAGTATGTTCCTGTAATTTTGTGATTTTGTTGTTGTTGTTGTTCTGTCCTTGGCTCAGGATTGGAATTTGCTAAATATGAAGAGGGTAGAAGTGAGTGAGCAGCTCTTGTTTGTGTAAACCAAGCCCCTTCCAGTCACACCTGAGTTTATGTTAATGTGGTGATGGGTGGAAAGCCCAAGGTAACCACAGGTGGGAGCCGGTTGCCAGGGAAACCAAACTGCCCTTAGAGGGTGAACCTTTTGGCTCCGCCCCCTCATCCTCCCACCTCTGGTGATGGAGAAGTGAAAACAACTGGAGGTGGAATCAATCACCAATGGTCAATCATTTAATCAATCGCCTACATGATCGAGACTCCATTAACCCCCAAAGTCCAGGGGCCGAGAGCTACTGGGTTAGAGAACACCTGGGCATGCTGCGTGTGAGGCCCATGGAGAGGGGGCATGGAAACTTCGAACCGCTTCCCACATACCTTGTCCTGGGCATCTCTTACATCAAATGTGCCTGAGCTGTGTCCTTTTATAACACAGGTGATCTAGGAAGTTAACAGGTTTCCTGAGTTCTCTGAATCAATCTAGCAAATGAACCAATGCTGAAGAGGGGATTCTGGGAACCTATGTCTCAGAGTCCATACTCGGAAGCACAGGTGAAACCTGACTTGTGATTAGGCCCACGTACAGAGGCGGTATTGTGGGGCTGAGCACTTAATCCCGGGATTCTGACGTTGGCTCTTCGTCGCTGCGCCGTGGGAAGAATGCTTTCTGGAAAATGCTTCCTTAGACTTTCCCTGCGGCTTTAGTGGTGGATGTTGTCAAGCACAAAGGGAAACTGAGGTTATCAGGAGAGTGAAAACCAACCACCCACTGCCGCCTAAAACGTCATGACATCGTGATGTGATGCAACGAGACTTCACTAGACACTGGGAATTTGGGGACCACCATCTTGCAAGCAGTCTGTTGACAGAACACTGGTATGTTGTGCGTGACTCTACTGTCAGTATCTAGTTACAGTGTAGGACACCCAGCTGGTGCCTGTAAAATGCCTGGTGTGGGGACAAAATCCACCACACACTTGGTGGTCAGAAGTACTGAGAGTGGAACATGGAAGTAAAGGAGAAAAGCAGTTTTTCCTTCTGAGCTCCTAACTTTGCTCAGTGAGACATTCATGGAGGCCTGTGGGTGCTGGAGATGACCTAGGCTCTCTGGGGTGGTGGTGAGACAGGTAAGTGCACATCTAATGTTTGGTGGGGGGGCCTGATAGTGGAGTTTAGTCCTAGCAACTGTCTTTGCTGGGTTCCTGACATATGTCAATATGCTGTGCTGAATGCATTTCAGAGTAGTCACCTTCTCTCTTATTTATGGCCAGAATTCTGTCCATTTGATGAAAACAAAGCTAGAATTTAGCCCCAAAAACCTGCTAAGTCACACAGGTAGTAAGAACCAGGGCTCCAACTGGGAGCTCTTTGCCATCATCTTCATTGCCCACCTTTCTGGCCTGTGAAGATAAGGAGGCTGGGGGACTCTGAAGTGAGCCTAGAACCTGGGGGTTGGAGTGGAGACTCCACTTGTCCCCCAGCCCTGCTCTGTTTCCCCCCCTCCCCCCAATCTTCCTGGCTCCTGCATCTAGAAGCCTCGACTGGAGACTGCAAATTGGTGGCAATTTAATTGAGTTTTGCTGATATTGGAACCAGCTGGAGAGAAGGCACAAGCAAAGAGACTGAAGAGACCCACTTGGAGCTGGGTCTAAATATAGCATTACTAAAGTGCTTCGTTCCCCCCCCTCCCTTGTTGGGTTGTTGATTCTGAGGGAGCTTGGCTCCCTGGAGGAAATGTTTAAGGTTGGAGAAATAGAGTTTTTCTCCAGTTTGTCTTCTGTGTAAATAAGAGAAACATGAAGCACAAATGTTACACTGGTTCTCATTGATTAAAGTCCTAACAAGTTAAACAGTTTAACACTTGGCCAGCTCAGATTTCTCACAGCTGCTGTGTAGTTAATTGTGAGGCAGCCATGTCTGAGGTGAGGAAATCTCTGTCTTGGGTCCTAATACTCCAAGCGTCTCTTCTTTCTCTTTGTTTTATGACTCCTTTCCTTCTGCTTCTCTTCACCTGTGTCTTTTTTTTTCTTTCCCTACCACTATCTTAAATCTCTATGGGTCTTTGCATCTTGCTCTCTTTTTACTTGGTATATGACAATAAATGGAACAGACCCAAACCCAGACCTCAAGGACTTTGCAATCTGGTTTTCCCATATTGTTCAGTATCTGTCAGTGGTTTGGTGCAGCTGGTGGCTGTCAGCTCTGCTTTGTCTCTTGTCACCACAAGGATTTGAGAATGAAGGGGAAACAGTGTTATGATCTAAGTCTCACTTAGCTATTTGCGAATCTTGGTCACCACTTCTTGCTAGATTATGGTTTCTCCACTTGAGGTCTTTGCTTGAGCTCCAGGGAGAGGAGGGAATGTCTGAAGTAGTCTAACAGATTTCCGAATGTGTTCATGACTTGTGTTGTGAAGTTCATGACTTGTGTTGTGTTCTCAAGGCTGACCGTGAGCCAGGCAATGTTAAGAACTCTTGTACCAGTGAGGTCCCAGGTGAGCAACCACTCAGAAGTCAGCTCTGCACTAGGGTTTCTAGTTCACCCATTCAAGTTGGAACCTTGTTTACGCTGGCAGAGTATTGATGAAGAAACCATTGACAGCCTTTCTTGACTTTTCAATCTACCTTAAAAATAATTTCCTTTTTATTTGGTCTTGTTTGGGAGCTGATTTGCAATGGAAATGCAAAATTATTGGACTTTAGTATGTGCTTGGATGAGCAAAATGTTCATACCAGAGGATGGAGTTACTGTTGCTTTATTCTTTGCTGCTAAGCTTATAGAGTTGAGGAAGGTCAGGTAATATTTCATGTAGTCCATTCTATAGCCCCAACCACTGTTGTCTCAGAATCTTTATAACTGTCCTATTCAAATGGCCATTAGCCCCTTCCAGGCACAAGGGAGTGCTATATTAGTTGACTTACTTATTCAGTCATCCAGTCAACTATACTTTCTCTTATGTCTTGTACTCTGCTGCATCCTGGAAATTTGATGAAGGCAAACAATATAATTTTATTCAAGGAGCTTACATTCCTGCAATTTAGAAACAGGTTTTAAACTAGTATGAAGAGCATTAGAGCAGGCAGTTACTCTGATCTGTGGGTGGGAGAGGGCATGGAAGGGTACCCAGAGGAAGTAAGAATAAGATGTGAAAGAAGCAACATTTTTGATGAATTTTACTTTCTATAATGCCCTCAAATTCTATCCACATTGTTACAAATGGTAGGATGTCTTTCTTTATGGTGAATAATATTTAGTCAAAAATATCCACATTTTTCTTATCCATTTCATCGATGAACAATTAGGTTGCTTCCGTGTGTTAGTTAATGTAAATAATATTTCAGTGAATATAAGGGTGCAGGTACCTTTTCCAGTCAGTATTTTTATTTTCTTCAGATACTCAGAAGTGGAATTCTGGATCATATGGTAGTTCTTCACTTAATTTACTTTGAGGAACCTCTACTGTATTTTCCATAGTGGCTGAACCTATTTATTCCTACCCACTATGTACAGGGTTCCCTTTATATACCCCTCAAAACTTATTTTTTTTGACAGTAGTCATCCTCACAGGTGTGTAGTAATATCACATTATAGTTTTAACTTATTTGCATCTCCCTGATGATTAATTATGTTGAAACATCACTTGAATAGAGACAAATATTTGAGGAAAGCATCTAATATAAGACTTAAGCCAAAACAAAGGCAACTTTAGAGAAATGACAACCATGCAAGAAAAAGAAAGCCTCAAAGCATATCTAATTGCTTAAAGAGACAAGATAGTGCAGCCCAAACCCAGGGTCAATAGGAATAGGATGCTATGAAAAAGGAACATGGAGATCACAAGTCGCTCTTAGAGATCTAAAGCTTGGTAGCAGAAAAAGAAAAAAAAACCACAAAACCCATAATAATGGAGTCCAAATCTGTATGGTCAGTGATAGGAATTTCCTTTCCAGCTACTTTCCCAGCACCTTGAGCATTGTTTAGCATATAGTAGACATTCAACAAAAACTTGTTAAAAGAAGGAATGCATGAATGAAGATGAAGTTTGGTAAATTTGCAGTAGAGCAAACCAAGACAGATAGAAAATTGCAAAGCAAAGAACTTTTAGGAGACCCAATGTTTTAATGAAAACCCCTAAAAGGAAAAATTAGGTGGGAAAAATTATTACCCAAAAACTATTCTGTAAAAATTCCTCAAAAATTCCTGACAACTTTCCAGTATCAGCAGAGTAAAATAGAACCACACCAAGGCACATTATTATAAGACTTCAAAACATCAGACAACCACATTAGAAGATAAAAAACAGTAGAAAAATACTTTCAAAATCCAAGGGGAAAATAGTCCAATCAAGAATTCTATACTCAAAGAGATCAGTTAAGTATGAAGGTAGGATAAAGACATTTCCCAAAGTCCAGGATCTCAAAAAATACTTATGCACACCCTTTAGTATGAGTCTATTAAAAGCTACACTTATTATGACAAGAGAGCAATAAAACAAACAAAGGCAGACATGGACCTAAGAACCAAGTTCAGTATAAGACAGAAGTGAAGGAAATACACAACGGTGGAGGAAATACCCTGGGAAGATCTGGGATAACTGCTGATCAGCAGACGTGGAGAACAGCTAGTTAGACTGGAATAGTCCAGAAGGCACAGAGATTTCTCCAATAACATGAAGTTGACAGAAAACCCAATATTTTTTTAATGTTAAGGGGATATTTGCATAACTGAGGGGAATTTGTTACTGAGGGAGATGAGTTAGTGGTAAGTTAGAAAATCAGCAAGACAATTATTAAGGATAGGGAAACAAATAGAAAGCCAGTAATGCATACAGACATCTTGGCTATCTGTATACAGTAACATATTTTGTACACACATAGACATATGTAAAATAACAGTAATGTGGAAACTACATATGGTTCTTGCCACATTTATCTCTGGCTCCATGAGGATGGGCACAGTGTACATGTACACAGTGGAATCTGGAAGACAATGAAGAGTTAAATCTTCATCTTCCAGGTGCATCAGTAGAGTTTAAGAGCCCATTTTAATACAATTATAAGCATGTTATTAATGACATAAATACAAATACATTTAAGAGAAATTTCAGTTAAGAGTATTGAGAGCTGTTGCTTCCAAGCAGTGGGAAATGAAATGGAGTTGATGAGATGGGAGTCATGCTGACTTTTTTTTTTAAATAAGTCTTATAGGACTCTTTGCCCTTTCTATGTCTGCACATTTTTGTTAAAGATAATAAAAAATAAAATCAGGTGGTAGCAGAAAAACAGGACCAACTTAAACATAGCAGAATCTTGATTTAAGGCAGAAAATGAAAATTCTAAAAAAGCTACAAAGGTAACCAAAAGCCCTTTCCACATGTAAAAGATTTTTTACTGCCTCCATGAGAAACTTACTTAGGACCACAGCTTATAAATGAGCTTATGTAAGTGAAATGTCATCCTGTGAAAAGAGCAGCATCTTTGACTTGGGTCAAACTCTAGAACAAAGGACTGTGTAGATCAGGGGTTTCTGCAGGCAGAATGCTCTTAAGGAGGATTGCATATTTCATTTACAAAACCTTAAAATAGGTGGATGGATGTAGTGGTATTGACTTTCCAGGGGGGCAGAAGCAGTCACCCCAACTGGGAGTGGGGTGAGATGCTGCTGTCGTATGCCCTGTTGGCTGGCTGTATGTAGCCTTGGCTTGGAGGCCTAGCTAACTGTTATGTGAAGAAGGAATCTGGTCTGGGCAGTCTGGGCTGTGCAGAGCATCCTGCCAGGTGGTGTGGAGGAGTTTGGATAGTATAAAGGACACCCTTCTCTTTCGACTCTTCTGATGTATGTATTGTCCATAAAATGGAGATGCCACATTGCCCGTGAAATGGAGATGATGATGAGAATAGCATCTCATTTTTGGACTGGTACTGAGAAGGCCTATGAGAGCTGATGTGGGTGAGACTGGATTATTATGAGCCACAAAGAAATGTGCCTAACATGAAAAAGATACTCAATGTCACTAGCAATCAGGGAAATGCAAGTCAAAACCACAATGAGATACCTCCAGTAAGAATGGCCCACATCAGAAAAATGGGCAACAACAAGTGCTGGTGTGGATGCGGAGAGAAAGGAACACTCTTACACTGCTGGTGGGGATGTAAACTGGTCCAGTCACTATGGAATGCTGTGTGGAGGACCCTCAAACTAATGAAAATGGAACTACTATTTGACCCAGCAATCGCTCTTCTGGGAATCTATCTGAAGGAGACCTTAATACTTATAAAAGGGACACCTGTACTCAGATGTTTATTGCAGCACTATTTGTAACTGCAAGGACATGGAAACAACCCAAATGTCCCAAAACAGACGATTGGATTAAAAAAGATGTGGTATATGGATATACACAGTGGAATATTACTCATCAATTAAAAATGACAAACTTGATGAATTTGAGATAGCATGGATGGACCTAGAAGAAATCATATTGGCAGAAACAAGTCAGAAAGAAAAAGACAGAAACTAAATGTTTTCACTAATACATGGGATATCTGAAAAATAAGCAAAAGGCCAGGAGGGAAAAATCAAGACAATAACCAAACTAAAGTACACAACTGGGGGGGGGGGTGGAGAGCAGGGATGTGTGGGAGCAGTCAGGGAGGGGAGGTGGTGGGTGACCCCTGGGGATTACAAAGATGTGAAATGTGTGTGTGTGTGTGTGTATATTTAAATTAAAGAAAATAAAATCTTCACAAGGATGGGTCTATGTTTTGTTCATCAGTGGATCTTAAAAACCTGGAAGAGTATTTGGCATACAGTAAGCACTCAGTAAATACTTGTTGAATGAAAAAACAAAAAACCACAAAACCGTGTCTAACAGGTTGGAGTTATCTTTTTCTTCCGCTCTGGTTTTTTGCTCGCTGTATACCAGCTTCATCTCTCTTAAGGAGATGACAGCATCTTTGCTTTAACTTTGAAATAAGGTTTTGAGTTGACCTCTTACTTTACAGTTCCCCAATCGGCTTTGAGGAGCTTGTGGTCTGTGTTGACTTGCACCGGTGAGATAGGTGAGGCTTGCTCATATTCTGGAGTGTTTAAAACCTAGGGTTTTTTTTTTTTTTTTTGACAGAACAGTTGCTCAGGATGCTTATAACATACGATCCAAACCGGTGTTAATTCCAGCTCTCTCATGGGCAACTGTCTGGTGACCCTAGGACTTCTTCCTCTCCACTTTTCTCTACCTCAGTTTTTGGCTACTCATAACTTTGGCTTGCCAAGCCCCTTAAAGGTTTGGGATTAACCTCTAGGGCATTTTCTTCCCCAGCTTCCACAGCGGATACGACTTCTATCCGTAGTTCCTGGTTCAAATCTTGAGAGCAGAATGTGACTGGTCACCATTCACTCCAGGATTAGTGGTCATGGACACCCCTGGTTATAGGTCTGGTTACAAGGGGATGACCTTATACAGACCTTGCATGCCACCCTCTGTGGGGCAGTGCATGGTGGTAGGCAGACCCAGTGACAGTGTGGTCCTGATACTTGAGACAGTGGGATGTATACAAAGAGCTGCTGGTGCTCTTCCAGCCAGAGGATTGTGATTAAACATTTTAATAAATTGCTTTCATTTGCACTAAAACTTTACTGCTCTACATTCGGCTTCTAATAGTCTTGTGAGTAGTTAGGTCAGAATGAAGCATCTCTAAAAAATCAAGTGAAAGACTGTCTTCAGGGTTCTGACTTCCTCCTGGGCTCCAGGACAACTGCCCCAACTCAGATCCCAAATGCAGGCTCAAAGTGCTCACGACATGGACGTTTCTGCTAATTGAAGGAATCCATCAGTTGCATACCCCATGATATGGAGGTAATTTCTAGCAAAGGTTTTTGTGACATTAATTTGTTTTACTCTGACAACTTGATTAATCAGTTTTATTGTGACAACTTGTTTTGCTGCAATGCTGCCTAATCAGGGAGCTGCCACCAAAATACTTTATGGCTTCCCTATTTTCCATCACAAATCAAAAACTCCAGCGACAGCTCACCAACATAAGAAGCAACGATAATTAAAACGCATTCCGACAGAATTAGGAGACATTCAGTTGGGCGATGTTATGAGGAGAGATGGCGCTTGCAGAGAAAGGAACAATCAGACGGCAGTCTCTCTAAGTAATGATGCAGCTTCCCGGGCAAATCCCAAACGCCACACCTGTGGAAAAGTTCACGAGTGAGCGGAGAGCCTTGTACTCACCTCTGCTGGATGCCTGGGGTTTTCTCTGTGGATCCAGGAAAAGAAGAGCCTCTGCTTGTTACTGATCAAAGTCTGTGGGAGTTACCAAAAAACCCAGCAGGAGCTAGAGAATGTTTTCAGGGCTGGAGCCCAAACTGCAGGAAGAGCTCCGGAGGCTGGTTGTCCCTGCTGTCCAGGAGCTGTGTTTGGGCCTCTGGGGGGCGGGAGAGAAAGGTGGGGAGACAGCATGAAGGTGTGTGCCTTCCAGGGGGCCACAGCAAGTGATCGTTTTTGCATTTTGCTGGTTATGCCTAGAAGAGTTTGTAAAGTGATGCATCGACAGTCCCTCAGCAATGTGACAGTCCCTAGATGAAGATTTATTAAAAAGCTGCCATGCCAACTATTCTTAAAGCACCCATGTAAGCGGCTCTATAGACATTATCATATACAGTCATTACAATGACGATGTTACTATATATAGTGGAAGTGTGTTCCATTTTCCAGGGCACCAAACTGAGAGGCTCAGAGACCATGTCCAAAGGTTCACAGGCAGTGAGCCAAGGGACCAAGATTCAAAGCTCAGCTTTTTCTGTGGGGGGAAGGGGGTGTCCTCTGGGGTCCCCTCCCTGTCTTCCTGCCTGGATGATCTCTCAGGGCAGCCTGATTTCCTTCTCACTGGGAGTGGCACTGACTGCACGGTGCTGCCTGCCATCTGTTCAGAGGCAGGTGGAGAGGTTTCCTCACCGGGGTCAGGTGTGCACAGGTCCAGCCGTGCATGCACAAGCACAGAGAGCCCAGCTCGTGGCATCCAGCAGCCTGTCTCCATGCTGTCCTGAGTTATGAATGGGCGACGTGTGCTCTGCCGGGGAGGGTCCTGATTAGCAAGAGCTATGGAGATGAGTATTATGATAAGCAGGACATTTATGGTTGCAGATGCCACAGGGCACAAAAGTCAATATGTTACATGCTCGTTTAGCATGTTTGACTCTAATGGAACAGGTTGGAAATAATTGACTTTTAAAGAAACGCTGCATTTCATCTCATTTCAGTTCAGAAGGCACAAACCCTCTGGGTGGCTGTAACTCCAGCCTGCACAGATACACCTCACTCTGAGCCTGGAGAGTGGGGTTGGTGGGGAAAGAGAAGTGTGGAAGCAGGGGTCAAGTGTACTCCAGGTATGGAAGCATGGGGTGGGTATCTACCCTCTCCATCAAAGTACAAAGTTGGATTTTTTTTTTAATGCTTGTTCAGGGTTCCTAGCATTTTGTCAATTGGGTATTTTCTTCCCTTGGATATGTGAGCAATTCCCTCCTGGCTGACCAAAGTGTGGCTCCACTGGCCTGAGATGGTTGGAAACAGTTTCTCTTCTGGGATTCCCAGCCTATGAATTGGTAAATGGTGCACAGCTTGAAGGTGGGAAGTTTTAGAAACAAGGAGGTACTGTTTCTGTCAGTGAGAGTCTAGCTGGTAAAGTGGAGACTACATTAGTTATTTTCACAGAGAGAACTGGGTAAAGGGGATTGAGTAAACAGATGTTGAGGGTTGAACAAACGGGCCAATAGGGTGGTAATATAGAGGCTGTGACTTTGTGAAGCAACTCCTCTCCAAGGGCTGGGGATCGAAGGGAGGAATTTCCGGGCTCTGGGGAGGTTTCTACACCCTCAGAATTCAGACCATGGACTGTGCCTGGTTGGTCCGACAGGTCTGAGAGCTACAGAGGTGAATGGAACCAACTTTTATTCTGCCAGTGACAGGGATAGCACTGCTAAGAAATGACAGTGAACAGGAAGGAGGATCCCTTCTCCCTCCTCTGCTATCGGGTGGAAAAGAGGCTTTTCTAACTTATAATTTAAATCCTATGCCTGCTTCTCTCAGGCAGATTCAGATCCTATACCTCCTGCAGGTAAATGCTTTCACAGACCTTTGTTATGTAAATGCTAGCCTCTGTTCCTCAGCTCCCAGCCCCAGAGACTGCAGGGGAAAAAAAAAAAACCCAGAAGCTGCAGTTTATGCCTTATACTAGTGTTTGCCTCAATTTACCCCTTGCAGATCCTGCAGCCTAAAGACATTCAAACTTGTGGGTTTTTTCCACCATCCCCAGCCCTCTCACTAAAATTCCAAGCCAAAACAAGACTCTTAGAGTGCAGACTGATTTATTACTAAACAAAGTGATTCCTATTTACTGCAGAAACATATAAGAAAAACTCCAATTACTCCAACATTGTCCAAAACCTTCCTCAACATTGTCCAAAGTCCTTCCCCCAGATTGTCCAAAACCCTTAGTTCTTTAGTCCTGTTAACCTCACCACTTGGCCAGACCTTCAGAGTTCATCTACACATGCTTGAAGAGTAGACATTTTCCTTTGGTGTGCTCCAGCTTCTCCTTGTCCTCCTTCAGGTAGGAGAAAAAACCTCCATAATATAGAAACCAGCAAAGTTCATTTTCTTCTCAGGTCTGGCACACATGGTCTCTCCAGAAACATCTAAGTCAAATTCAGCAAGACTAATACAACATGGAGCTCAAATCTCCAACCTCTTTAGCTTTCAGCAGGCACATTCAGCTTAGACTTACTAAAAGCCATGTTACCAGGCCGGGCCAAAACCTGGGCCTGAGGCCCTCCTCATGGCCTCATATCTTCCATCTTTGCTCCCAAAATGGCTGATCTCTTTCTTTGTCCCAACTCTCCTTATATATTCCCTTATTTCTTCCCTTCCTTCCTCACCCCCCCCCTCCCTTTCCTGGGATCAGTCTTGTGAGTTACCACATTACAAAGAAAAAAAAACTGTTTTACTTCTTCCTCCCCCTTGTATCTTGCTGAAAGTAAATTCTAATCAAGGCCATCATATTTTAGCATGTCCTCCTTAAAATTTACAATCCTAAACAGGAGACCATGACACCAAAGCAGGTAGGCACCCCCTATCATAACCTTCCAGGGTTCCTTGAGCTCCAGCTACTGGTAGAACCTCACAGGACATCTGCTGACAAAACACAGATGTGGTCTGCAGGATTTCAGGACTATTACAAAAGTGCAATATAAAAGAGCAGGTGGCTCTAGATGGGCCTAGAAGGAATCATGCTAGTGGAAATGTCAGAAAGAAAAAGACAAAAACCGAATGGTCTCACTTATAGATGATATAGGGAAAGCAAACAAAAGGTCAAGAGAAAGTCAAAACTAACAGATAGCGGAACTAAAGCAAACAGATAGGGAGGGTGAGGGAAGGAGAAATAGTGGGAGGGACAAACACAAAAGATCAAGATGATGGTTGTGGTTGTGGAAGAACCCTGGGGAGTTAGTTCAACAATGCAAAAAAAAAAAATCTATGATATAAATATATACATTATAAATACAAATAAATAAAATTTTCAATTAAAAGAGCAGGTGGATAGCTTCATAATCACAGCTGTCTTCACAGAGTGGCACACTCGCTAAGAGCATGTAAGAAACAAGCTGTTCAGATCTGATAAGACCCAGCCATGCTCAGTGTCACTGCCCATCCAGGCCTCTGCTAAAGGAAGCCAGGCTGAGTTGGGCAGCATCTCTCCGATGGAGGTTCCGTGTGGGTCATCTTCTGAAGAGCTTCTGTTGCCTTGGCTAAGTGTATTGATGCTCCATTCTGAATGTGCTTTCTTCTTGCTTCATAAAAATTGCAATATGGTAGTTTGATTGGTGTTAGTTTCCCGACTCCTTCCTGCACTGTGCTTAGTTTTGGAAGGGAAGTGAAGAAGAGTAGGCCTGAGTATGATCTTGTCAAGGCCTTTGCCTGAGAGCTGCAGGAGCAGCTTAAGATAGGGAGGCTGACTTCAAAGGGAGAATTAAAGAGCTAGTGTTACCTTATTACTTGAACATGTGAGTTAATCTTTGTTTTTACAGAAAAGTCTTTGGAGAGCTGTGACCTTGCCTTTCACTGTTTTGTGCAGACTAAATGAGTTTTTAAAAATGGCTTTCAGAGGATAGAGTCTTGGAAATGATTTTATATTTCAGAAAGGTGACTTTTAAGTACTAGAACATTAAAAACCCCAAAGTGAAATAGTCTTCAAGGTATTCAATGCAATTGTGAAATAACTAACTTTGGTCATAATTTGGTCTAGGGAAAAATGGCCTTTTTGAAATGGGGCTAGAAAGATATAGTCTGCTCATTTATTCCTGGGAAAGTTCATCTCTGGATTAGTGGGTCTCTGGGAGGTCATATTTCCCCCCCCCACTCTCTTTGGGTCATTTCAAAAGAATCTTGGCCTGCGGCCATGGCTTTTGGGACTTCTGTCAGTGACTGAGCTCTCTGCTAGTTCTGTCTGGCTGGCAGGGGAATCATACCATGTCAAGGAGGGCGCAGCTGAGCTGAAGAGGCAAAGAGAAGGTGGAGAAGCTACTTTCTCCAGCTTCTGAAGGAGGAGTGAGGTAAGGGACATTGTTAGCTTTGAGGACTGAGAAAGTTGAGCCCAAAGACAGGTACACTGAGCTATCACCACCTCAGGTCATCTGGTCTCCTCCCTGAGGGGTGGGTGCCTGCTAGTGGAAATGTCACCTGATAGTGACCCCTTGCTTAAATGCTTACAACAGGTAACCAGATTGTTCTCTCTCTCAAGTTACTCGGATGTGCAAATTGGGATGCTATGGAGAAAGTTTATCTGACATTTCTAGGGACTTCAGAAAGTAATTTTCATAAGAAGTAGTGTACTCATTCCCACCCAGCTCAAAGGCTGTTTAATACCTGACCCCTGGATCTGGATTTGGCAAATAGTTTCTCACCCTTAAAGATCTAACTGGATCCTCCCCATGAAGTTACCCTGAAGAAAGTGACATTTCTGCGCTCTGCTGGTGAGCAGTTACCACAAAAATACAAATAGTCATAAAAATCTTTAGTCCATGAAAAGATTGGGATAGGAAAAACAGACAAGGAAAATTTAAAATTGCCTACAGAATGGAAGCATAGAGCAAAAGAGGGGGGAGGAGTGTGAAAATGGGGGAGGGAAGGGCACAAAAGATTAAGAAGGTTCACAGGTGATAAGGTGATGGGAAAACCTCAGGGTAGACAATGATGTAATTTATATATATATATATATATATATATATATATATATATACATGTGTACATAAATATGTACAATTAGTAAAAATTTTGAAAAAAACTTAATTATTTCTGGAGTCGATGTTGGCTGCTCTGAAAATGTAAGTGTGCATAAGGCTCCAATTGAAATATGTTCACCTGAAGTGTCTTTTAGTGTTCGAGTATTTCTTAGGATCCCTCTCTAATACTGCATAACTATTAAGTGCTTTACAACAATTGTTCAATTTGAACTTTTGCGGAGAGTATGAAAAGTCACTTATAATTCTTGATTCTATTTTCTGATGTTAATAGGATTTTGAAGAGTTCGATGGGTACAGGGCAGGAATGCTATCAGTTGATCCAAAAGAAACTGTAGCTCGAAACAAAAGCTCTTGATAACAGAAATCAAATAATCATAAAATTGATTGTGAAATCATGAAAGTGATCATGAAATTGAAGAGCTAGAGGAGATTTTTATATTAAGCCTGCAAAGCTGGTATTTGTGTTCTTTTCCTTGCTTATTACTTATTGTAGAATATTGCTCAGAAACACTTGCCCTGCTCTTTCTCCCAGAGGTAGACCTGAGCTCTCATTGGCAGTGAACTTGGAATTCACTCTGCGATGCCAGGTGTCGTGAGCCTGTGTGGCTCCTTGGAGAGAGGCTGGATCACCTTTTCCATCTCGATGCTTGGTACTTGGGTGGTCCTAACTGGGCCAGTGCACAAACATAAACACTACAGGTTAGAACAGTGGGGACTCAGATGTCAGCAAGGGAAAAAAATTAGCTTTAAAATTTAAAGACAAGGATATACCATGGACAAATGATTTCATTTGAGCATAGTACGACAGAGCACATTTAAAGCAAGATACACCATTCAGTAAAAATAATAAAAAATTTCAGTAAAAATTGCAAATATCAACACAAACCCCTACTTTTTGGGGAAAAAGATAATTTCCTTTCAGCTGTCACCATATTTCATTTGCTCGTATGAAACAATACTCTTCTAGTTAGAGCATTTGAAGCTTTTCTGTCATTTTGGGGAAAATCGGCCAGCTCTGCTTGGAAAGAGCCTGTGTTTGGGACTTGAGAGCTTGAGACAGACTAAACTGTAATAATGTGAGCTTCCACAAAGTAAATAGTGACATGATACATTGTAACAAGTTAAATGGATGAAGACCTCAATCAGCAGTGATGCTCAGATGGGCCACATAGTAACTACTAACTTGATTGGTGCCGGATGACAGGAATGATCAATGTGCCAGTCCATGTTGTAGACACATGATCATTTCAAAGTGAAAGGGCCAGAGCATGGACTATGGGGAGAGAATGTGATCATGGTGGTGCTCAGCTCAAAGGTCAGAGCAGGGTCACTGGATGATGGATATTAGGTCAGAGCCAGGGTTTGGAGATGATAGAAGCAGGAGAAATACTGTTGAGGGACACAGCCTTCTCTTATTCCCCCAGAAAAATGATCATCACCCAGAGGGAGCTTGGCTGGATAATAAAAGGGAGTCCCCTACATCTTAAATATTTCTTAAGGGCCATGATTTTGCTATAAATTCTTGAATTTGTGTTCCCAGATCTCCCTCTGCATTCCATCTTTTCCCTATAGTTTCAATTTCTTTTTTCTATTGGTTATTTGTCCAAGCCTGTAAACATGTCCAAACTTCCACTCTCATAATAAAAAGGAAGCAAAGTCAGAACATCAAAAAAATCCCCCAATCAAAGGCAATGCTCCCAGGCCCAAACCCACAAACCCTTCCTTGACTCAACCTCTCTCTAGTTATTATCCTTTCTACCATCTGAACAGTTTTGCCTTGCAAATCTGCTTTCACTTTGTCAAAATTGTAATTCTGACCTAAAAAGGTCCACAACCCCCTTTAAAAGCTTCACAACCCCCTTTAAAAATCCCACAAACATGGAGACATTTAATAAAGATAATGTATATGCATCAGTTCTTAGCTCTTGAATCATTTTACGTGGGAGGGGGGGGGTCTAATTGTTTTTTGTTTTTTTTTGTTTTTTTACTTTTGCAAAATGCACAATTATCTTAGGACCTTCATTACTTTGAAGTGCACAGTTACATTGTGTGGCTGGCATTCTTTTTATCTTACAAAACTGAAACACTCCAGTAAACAACTTCCCTCCTTCCAGCACTTGTCAGGATTTCATTTTTTTTTGGGTTAAAGAGCATTTCATTAGGTGTGTACACTGAAGTTTGTTTGTTCTTCTGTTTTTGGATACTTGTGTTATTTCCCACCATTTGGTTACTGCGAATAATGCTTCATTGAATATGGGTTTATGAATATCTCTTTGAAATGCTGCTTTCATGTACCTGGATGTGGAAGTGCTGGGTCATGTGGTAGCTCTGTTTTTATTTTTTTGGGGACTGCCATTCTGTTTTCCATAGCGGTTGTACCACTTTACATGTTCAATCACAGTTCTCAAGGGTTTCAATTGTTCCACATCCTTGCTAACATTTGTTTCACTTATTTTCCCTTTTTGGGGGGTGGGGTGAGGGGGGAGTAATAGGCATTCTAATGTGTATGAAGTGATATCTTATTGTGGTTTTGATGTGCTTCCTTCTAATAGCTAGTGATATTGAGCATCTTTTTGTTCAGTTCCTTTTAAAATTGTTGTCATTTATTTTACTTGTACATGTATTATAAACACCACAATACATTCCTGTTTTTTTTTTCCTCTTAAACAATCAGTTACACTTTAAGGAGATTCAAAAATGAAAAATACTTTCAATCTTTCAGATTTACAATTTCTGGCATTCTCTTTCATACCAGTCTGACTCTTCTCTGGTTTTATTGTCCTTCTGTCTGAAGAGCTGCTTCCAAAACTTTACTGATACAGTCCAAATGGCACAGAAGCAGACTGGATCCCGAGGGTGCTAAGGGGCCAGGCTGGGGATAGGTCACTGGCAGTGGGTTCCTACCTGCTCAGGGTTCAACAAAAGGAGATTGGGGAAAGGCATTTTTAAGGTAACAGGTGCTTGGCTCTCTTACCCTGTATAGTGTCAGCAGTGTCCAGAAGTCCATAACAAAGACAGCTCATGGAAGATGAGGTGTCTCTGCACCAGACCACAACAGCCATGTGACGGCTGGGCTGGGCATCAGCCCAGATGGTGATGGACTCAACAGTACCAGGAAGCGGTGCTCAAGAACTAGATGCTGCGGTCAGCTCTTTGAGATGCTGGGCGGAATCCAGTGGTGCTGTTTGCAGGTGATGTCAGAGGCAGGGCTGAAGGCAAATGTAGTTAGTGGCTGAGTGTCTGCGAAGTCTACAGAGATTAGTGACTCCCACAGAGGTCGACTTTTCAATGCCTGTCTGTCTTTAGCGGCTGGGCAGAATCCTTTTTCTTCGAAGACCATCTGATTACTTTTTCTTCGCAGTCTGGATGTTGACTTTGAAGGTGGTTCAACAAATCCTTTTCTCTGGGAGCAGCTGCCCTCTGACTCCCTCCCCCCCCCTTTCTTGAGACTGGCTTCTACTCACTTATTTCTTCAGAGGTTGAGAGCAGAGTGCTCCTTCAAAGGTAGCCCAATGAATCCTTTTCTCTTCAGAAGCTGGGGAGAGAATGAATCTAATTGGCTCCTGCTCAGACTTTTAGCTTTTTCAGGGTGCATCACTCTATAAGTCTGATTGAAGTGATAGGACCTGACAGTATCTGATAGGACCATTTAACGCCAATCAAATCATTTTCCGTTTTTGAATCCAAGGAAGTACTTAAGTAAACTTGCACCTGATTGGTCCATTTAGCTTGCACCTGATTGGTTCATTTTAAAATCCTAGTGCCAGATATAATGGGGGTGGAGGGACGAGGAAGGGTCTGCATCAGGGCTGGAGCCTACCTTTCTGAGACTGGGGCGGGTTAATAGGCAATGGACGGAGGCGTATATAACTCAGCCTCAACAAAGATGCCTTGCTCACTTACACTTTTAATGTTTCTTGTCGCAACTTTGTTTTGCTTCTCTGAAAAAGCTGACTTTGCTTTCATTTTTAGTTATTTTCGCTGGCCATAGAAATGTACACGACTGAGAAGGCTATGTATTTCCTCACCCTGTATGTAATATTTCCTCGTCACCCCCCTACCCCTTTTCTGCCTTTAAGATTTTCTCCTTCACTCTCAGAAGTTTGATTATATAGTATCTTGGTATAATTTCTGGATGTTTATTCTTGACATTTTTTGAGCTTTTTGGATGTGTTGACTTACATATTCATCAACCATAGAATACTTCCTTATTTCTCCTAATAGTTTTCCTGTGTTTCACTCTCCTTTCTTCCTCAGGTTCAAATAACACACATTTTAAACTACTTGGTATTTTTTCACTGGCTCTCTGCCCTGTTCCCCTTCCCCTTTCCTCTTCCAGGCTTCATTCTGGTTGTTTTTCCTGTATTACCTACTCTGAATTTTTCATTTTCACTATTGGGTTTGGTTCTTTTTTCTTTTGGTCTTCAGAAGTTTCATTTTGGTCTCTATTTGTTTCCTCTTCATGTTTTCTTCCACAGTTTTGCACAAATGAAATATTTTTGTATTGGCTCTTCTAAGTACTCTTGTCTCCTAATTCCACCCTGAGTTGGTTATTGATTGATTTTTTTCTTGGTGATAGATTATATTTTTCTGTATGCATGGAAATTTTGGAAATCATATTGCATGAATTTTGTGCTGATGACTGCAGTATTTTGTTGCATTAGAAAGTGTTGGACTTTTAATTAGCCATATCATTAAGTATTTTGCAGCTAGCTCCATCTTTTTCAGGTTTTGTTTTTCAAGGTTTATTTATTTTTATTTATTTTTTTTTATGGGTGGGTTCATAAGTGCCTCTACTCCTGGATTATTAACCTTACTACGAAGGTGATAGTCTACTGAGTACTTGCTGATGCCCATGCATTGTGAGAGCTTCCCACTCAGATTATGATGTAATATATAAATTATTCCTGACCTAATTTCCGCTCCACAGACTATTTGATCTACTGATTTCCTTGCAGAGTGTCAGGTCATGGATGCATACATGAATGAGTGAATATTTAGCAAACAGAGAATGCTTGCCTGTAGATCTACCTGTCTCTTTGGACGGTTACTAGTATTCTTGCATATAAATTATATCTTCCTTGGTCTCCCTGAACTTGTTTCACTTTCCAGTACTCAGAATGGTGGCTCTTGTTTCTTTTCCCCTCTCTCTGCTATGTGGCCTGGAGCCAACCTGTAACAATTAGAGCTCACTTCTTTGTTTCTCTTGTTCTCGGGTCATTGTCCTCTGCTGCTTGTTGTTGAATGTCTGAAAACCATGGTTTCATACACTTGGTTTGATTTTATAGATGCTTCAGAGTGCAAGGTAAATCTAGACCATGGTTGAAAGTAGAAAGTTTCACCTAAATTTGTAGAACAGTTTTAATGCCTTTTTTTAGGGTCAAATATTTATGTTCCTCTTTTAAAGTCTACACAAGTCTTAATGAAAACTTTTTCCTTTTGCATAAAAAAAACCCCATCCCAGAAATGCAGACATCAAAATTACAATCCTTAAATATCTAGCAGTAGAGTTGGATATTGTGAATTTGCCTCAATTCCCTCTCAAGTAACAATTATACAGCAGGCATTATTCTATATTTTTACACATACTGACTTCATCCTCTGGTTTTTGATACAAGGAATGACACTTTTCTACAGTTAAGCTAATGAATTGTACAATGGTTACAGTGTACTCCAAAGGTCAACAACTGGTGAGTGAAACAGGAACCTGAAGCTTGAAGAACTGATTGCAGTACATAAGCTCAAAACAACTCCTCTCTCCTGCCTTTCATAAAAGGATAAAACATACAGCTTTAAACAAAAAACGTTGTCCTTCACCCCAGTTCTGTCTTCTCATTCCTTTCTCATAGGCAAATGGAATGATAAAACTTTATATCCTCCCAGGCCATTTTAAGTATTTTAACCTTCATTTACACATTAATAAAAGGTAATAGTGTGTGTTCTAAAAAACTCCCATAAAAGTTAGCGCATTCTACATATAATTCTGTAACTTGCTTTTAAGATTTCTGTTTTTAAAAATAATTCTTGTTGAGACATAATAATTGCATTTTTGTGGCTTTCTTCCTTTATTTCCCCTTTCTGATGGATACATTCTTGTTTTGTGAGAAAGGGTACAAGGGAAGCAGAGTTTTTGATCCATACTCTTTCTGTAGTTATCTTTATTCTACTCTTTATTTCACACTAGATTGACAATGTTTGCCTAATTGTTCTAGGTTGAAATAGGTTTCCTTCTGACTAGTGAAGATGTTGTCTGTTGCAGAACTGAGATAAAATCAGAGGCTGATTTCAGAAAGGTCGTTATCTGATCCCCCCCACCCCATTTAGTCTTTTGAGAGCATTTCTCTTGCCTCTGTGTTGTAATATTTCAAATTCTCTGTATATTGTTTTTAAAAACCTCAGTAGACATAGGTCATAACCTTTTTCCCCCTAGAAATTTCATCTAGGGGAACATGAAAATGTACTAAAAAAGCTTTAGTTCCTTTGCTTTATTATTCTCCCATTTGTAAATATTTTAAAGTTGAACCCTCTACATTGATCCTGCATCTCCTATTTTTAAAATTTCCTTGTCCTTTTTTTTGGGGGGGGGGGCGGTGGAATCCTCATCTTTATCTCCTAACCTTTCTATTGACTTTTTCCCTTATTTCAGTTACTATTTTTAAATTGAAGACTATTAGTTTGTTCTTTTTTATAGCAAACTATTTTTGTCTGTTCTTGTGTCATGAATATAATCTCATTGTGTCATGAATATAGTATCTCTGAGAATATTGCAGTTTTAAAAATACACTTGTCTCTTTTTTTTTTATTGATTTGTTCTTTTCTTCATCAGCAGCATTTCTTAAAATCTTGAATACCCTTGGTTGACCCTTCCTACATAAGAGTAGACTAGGAGTCCTCTTCATATGCTTTTTGACTTAAGTGGATACTGTATGTGTGGTTGAGGAGCAGGTGGGGGTAGACATGGATTCTTGCTTTAGTTTGAAATTCACAAATATATTTATCTGTAGATCTTTTCTCTTGGGACATTAGACAGGGAATCCAGCAATTCCTGTTTGGATCATTTTGGAATGATCTCCTAGAGCAAAGCAATGAATGGAGGCTGAGAGTCTCATGTGATCAAACCCTAATTTAATTGTGCTTCAGTCCTCCATCATTTTCTGGTCTCTCTTACTATGGCACCCTGTTGCTTAGTCTAACCACAAAATGAATCATCATCTCATCTTAGACCCATTGCATCCTGGGATTACTCTGCCAGAGGGAAGAAGAGAAAGTTTTTTTAGTTTGATTTAATGCATCAGTTCCACAACTCTTTCCTGAGCTCCTGGTGATAGAGAACATGGAGACTTCCTAGTGTTCTGCTCTTTGATTTGACATTGGCACCCTCCTCGGCTTTTGCTTGCTATTCAACTTCCTGCCCTAGCATTCATTATTGAATACCATCTCTCATCTTTCCCTTTGTCCTTGTAGGTTTATAGCACTTTAAAATTCTCTATTCTCATGTTACTGGGATATTGAGAAGAGATAAATTTAGGTGTTCATACAGTCATATTAAACTGATAGTACATATATTTCTCTCCTTTAATTTTTAATTATCCCCCCCTTATTTCCTCTGCTACTTGAAAAAAAAAAACAAAAACGGTTCATCTTTGCCATGATCCAAGCCTCCATCTTCAGGTGGAAACACCAGTTCATGCCTTCATGCAAGAGACAAGCTTCAGTATTTTTCCATTTGTAGATACATTTGGTTTGTATCCTTCCATAGGGTTAAGCTTTCAGACTCTTCTCTCTGGTCCTGTTGCCCTAGAAACCTTGAGGTTTTCATGATTCAAGCCCATGATAGTTTCTAGTTCATTTTTATAGATAATTTTAACCTTCAGTATTTTAACTATTTTTTGCTTTTTGTATGTTTTTAAACATATCTCCTCAGTGATTGGAGTTCATGGGGTAGATCTTTAAAGCTACTGACGCTACTGTCTTGATCCTTTCCTGTGACATTTGGCGTGCAGCCCAATACTTATCATTTATCATTTTCTCTTCACCTTTCCACTGCCATTGACAATACTTTTGCTCTAGTTTCCTACTTTACAAACTCTGTAGAGTCTCTAGTTCTCCTCAGCTTTCTTTCTGGGCTTGACACTTGGAATGTTGCCCCTCCCGGAACCCCTATTCTATAGGGTACTGTGTGCTGTTTTCCAGTTGTCCCTCTTGTATCTGTCATTTCTCCTACAACTCGTCTGCAGCTCTTTTCCCCTCTGCCACTGGAATATCTGTCCTTTTGGGGTTCCAGTCTCTGCCCTCCGCATTTTTCACTGTACACATGCACCTGGTTGGTCTCAGTCACACTGTTGTTTTAGTTAACCAGCCATCTGTTGCTGAGGGCGAGCTCTCCATCTCTAACCTCTACCTCTTTTTTAGAGATCAACGCTTCAGATCAACTCTGCTGATTGCTTCTGCTAAAAAGACTTGTGACCATCTCAAAATCAAGATACCCAAGGACACACATATCCCCTTCCTTCCTAACTTTGTTCCTGTTCTTAAATTTTCTGTTTTAACCAATGGCACCAACACCTACCTGCTCACTAAAGCTAGAAACCTGGGTGTCACCCTTGAACTCCCTTCCATCTCACTCTATTCCATTATGTCTTTGGGTTGCCAAGGAAGAGAGATATCATCAATTTATCTCAAGTGGTGGGAGCTTATTTGGGTAGAAATGGAGGTGGGGTCTAATGGCCATGAATCACACCTCGTAAGAAATGCCACCAACCAGTGTTGTGGAAACTTCCAGACCTGCAATTTATAGTGTTTCCTGGCCACTAATGAGACACCAACAATCCTGCTGTATTCACTGCTGATAGTTCACATTTTTATTTTTTTCTCCCATCCTGTGTCTTTTGTGTCCAAAATGGATTCTTCTTGTAACTTTGTCTTGCTGTGACCCCTCTTGGTTCCCACCCTACAGCCTCTTTCGGGTTTCGGTGTGACCTCAGTTGCCTTCCCAACTGTGAGTATTTTTAAAATATCGCTGTGTTTATTGACTAGAATTTGTTCCTGTTCTTAACTAAAACTTCAGATGAATTCAGCTTTTGATTTGTTCCTTGAAAGGAACCCAGAGAAAATAACCAAATTAAGCTGTTTTTTACTTCCACACGATTAATTTTTCCTCCCTGAGGGTCAGAGCTTCATCAGCTGTGTCTCGGATGATTGCAAAAGCCTCCTAATTGTTGGCGAGGCCGCAGTCCCATCCCAAGTCCAATTCATCTTCTAGACTGATTTTTCTAAAATGTTTATTTGATCAGGCCTTGCTCCCATCTGAAAAGCTAAGCTCTCCTTCAGGCCCACCTCCTGCCTCCTCCTTTGCTCCTACAGCCAGCACCCTGGCTGAGCTTCCCCTGAGGTCTCCTAGGTAGTTCCCTTGAGGTCTCCCTGTTCACAGCCCTTCTCCAGCCTGGGACTGTCGTCCCTGCCACCAAGTGCTGGCTCTGCCGTGGATAGCCCTCCGCTGGGGTAGGTTTGGGTGCCAACCTCTTGCTGTTTGATGCCATCTTGTTGCTATTGGTCATAATTTTTTTTGGAGAGCTTTAAAATTCTTAGAAAAACCTAACAATCGCCTCATACTATTTTTCCACCCTACTTCTGTTGTTTCATTGGAAAGTTAATCCAGGCAATTCATTTACATAAATAACACTTCATACACATATCTGTGCATCTGATTATTTTCTTCTAATTTTCTCTCTTTGAGGTATTTAGGAAGTTTTTAAGTTTCTGGGCCTTTTCCACCTAAGCATTTTTTTTGTTTTTTGCATTTTTTAAGCATTTTTTTCCTAGTTTTATTATGTTGTCTTACAATGCTGATCATTCACTGTGTGCATTTAGGAGCTAACTGAAGCTTTCTTTGTAGCTCAGTATCAATATTTATAAATGTTTCATGTGTACATGAAAAGAACAGGTATTTATAAATGTTTCATGTGTACATGAAAAGAACAGGTGATTATAGGGTACATCATTTGATTTATTTCTATTAAATCCACCTATTAATTTTATTCAAATCCTCTGTCTTGTTTTTCTTAGTCTATCAAGAAGGAGTTGGTGTTTAAATAGTCTTCAGTTATTGTGTTGATTAATTTGTCTGTGAATTTCCAAAGATACTTGCTTTTCATAGTTTGGTGCTGAATTATTTGATGTATAAAAAATGACTATTAAATTTTCATTGGGGATTGTAACTTTTATAAGGTGACATTTAATGTTTTGTTGAATGCATTTTTCTTGGAATAAAACCAATTCAGAATTTAATATTGTCATTCTGGCTGCATTGTTTTGCATTTGCCTGAAAAATCTTCACTTATTTTTTTATTTCACACCTTTTTTTTTCTGTTTTGCTTTATATCTGTTTTGTGTAGGCAGCATGCAGTAAGATTTATATTTGTCACACAATTGGAGAATATTTTTATTTTAATAGGATATTTAAATGTCTTATGCTTCAAGATTGATTTATTTGTTTTCCTATGTTCCACCTATTTTATGTTTTCCATTTTTATGCTTCTTTGCTTTTTCTTTGTTTTCTGTCTTACAATCCGTGGAATGTGTTTTATGTCCTTGATAATCTTCAGTGATATGGAAAATATGTCCTATTTTAAATTGTTACTGATTGCCCTTAAGTATTAGAAAACTTTTAAATATGTACTTAAATGAGTTTAGTATGATGCTAAAGAAAAGGGTAAATAATATGTTTAGCATTGAATAATTATTAATCAACCATATAAATACTCTTGTTTCACTTTCAGCTTTTTTGTATCCTTGTAGTTCTGGTGTTCTTAGAACAGGAATATTAGAACGAGCTTTAAAATTTTAATCCAGCTTGACTTAGTTTTTTATTTGAAGCATTCAGTCCATTCAGGTTTAATGTAATTTGCTACTATCTGCTTTTCCATCTACCACCTTATTTTGTGGTTTCCACTTATGTGACCAGTTCTACTCTCTTTTGTTGCATTTGTTGGATTCATGGTAGATTAAAATTTGTTGTCTCCAGTCTGGTTGGAAACACTTATTCTGCTTTACTCATTTGGTGGTTACCTGAGGGAGTAGCCTAAGTATATTTAATCCAGTAGAAATCTGAAATTAATTGATAAATTTCCTCTCTTTCTGATAATATAAAACTAGATTAAATTTTCACTACTTTCCTGGCTTATAGGTTATTGTTGTCATGTTTCTTAATTTCTTAAATAATCTCTGATGTATTTAACACAATTGCTTCTTAAATCGTGAATATTTAGATTCACCCATATATTCACTATGGTTTTGAGATCTTCATTTTTAAAAATTTATGTCCTGTCTGAGATTATTTTCTACCTGACATATGGTTAGGGAATGCTCATGCGGGCCTCTTACTTATTGTTGGTCTGAAATGTCTTTAGGCCACCTTCTTTTTTGAAAAATAGCTTGTTGATCTAGGAATAGCACTCCAGATTGGCTCTTGTTTCTTTTCAGTACAATGGCTATAATGTTTTGACTTCTGGATGCTGTGGTCATTGCTGAAAAGTTGGTAAATCATTATAAATTGCTGTTTCTGTTGACAATCTATATTTTAGAATCGAAAGAGTATTTTTTCTCTGATGTTCTTCAACTTATGTGTGTTTGAATTGAGTGATCCCCTCTCCCCCATCTTTCCGAGGGTTTAACTTCTTAAATCTGTGTAATGGTGTTTTTCATCAATTCTGGGAAGTCTTAGTATCATTGACATCATTCCTCTGTTCTCTCACCCTTTCCTTTCTGGAACTTTAATATGCATTTTGCAGTAAAAACGAAGCATTTCTGCTGTGTTATGTATAACTAGTTCACTAATTCTCTATTTAGCTAAGCCTGCTCTTATAGCCAACAGTTGTTTTTATTCTAAGAAATTTCTAGACATTTTGTTTACTTTAAAAATCATATGCTTTAACTGTTTATAATTTCCTTGCTGAGGTTTATCGCAGATATTTAAAAACTGGTCTTTTATTTCTTTAAACACAGTAAGGGTATTTGAATTTTAATCTGGCCGGATAATTCCAGTATCTTAACTATGTGTGGCTCTCTGTTGGCTCTTTGTTGTTGCTGCTGGTTCTCCATTAACTTGAGCTATTTTATTATTTTTGATTTTATAAAGTCATTGCCCTCATATATATTGTTTGTAAGCAGTTGTTTAAGGCCTTGTATGAAGATGTATTCTTCAGAGTGGATTTATTTTTACCTCCACTGCACGCCTGCGGGAACTCCCAGTCTAGAACTACATTAAATTCATGCCTGGGAGTTCCCTCACCTCTCAACCAAATTATGTGAGTTTTAGCAACAAATCTGCTGAAAAGCTGCTTGTGTTGGCAATTTAGCAGTTAAATTTTTGTTTTTCTATGTTACTTCTTGGTGTACCAGAAAATAGATAACTAATCAGGGAAGAAGCAGTAGAGGAGAGGGTGAAAGAAGAATGGGCAAAGGTTTACTTCTAGTTTGGACTTATCTTGAACTCTTGTGTCCCAGCTGTACACGAATCTCTAGCTGTCCCAGGTAGATGTTGCAGAGACTCTCTCCTGACCCCTTGTCTAGGGTTTTTTTTTTTTTTTAAGACTAGGTCTCGCTATTTGCTCATGGAACCGCAGGCTCATGTTGCCCAGGGTACCATGGACTGAAGCAACCCCCAGCCTCAGCTTCCCAGGTAGCTGGGATAACAGGCGCCCAGCTATTTTTTGGGACTAGGTCTCGCTGTGTTGCCCCGAGAGGGACTCAAACCACGATCCCTAGCCCCAGCTGCTTCATAGGCTGAAGCTTACAGGCACGAGCTACCGTGCCCAGCTCCCTTGTCTAGTTCTGATGTTGCAGTTTGATGTAAGTGGAGCTCAGGTTTGCAGAGATCTATTCCTGTGGGGCAAAAGCTGCCTTACTTTCTGTTTTCCTTGCTGTTTCCAGTCTCACTTAGGCTTCAGTCTAGTGATTTCCTGGAGGTGCTATCAGGTCTCTGCATTTAAGGAGACTTAAATGGCTTTCTGGAATTTTCAGTTGTTTACAGCAGAAATATTGGTTTGAATTAAATCAGAATCTCAGAAATAGAAGTGTGTGTGTGTGTGTGTGTGTGTGATTAAAAACAAAATAAAACATCTGGCTATGGGTGAATAGGATAAGAAATTTGAGATAGTTTACTTTTTCCAGTATCACCATTCTAGCGTCCTCTTCTTTCCCCATTTTCCCATCTATTTTAACATAAATTGAAGTTTGATGAATCCAGTATATCAGTCATAAAATAGTATTTTTATATTGAATCTCCTCTCTCAGAAATTATTTCTGACATTTGCAATTAGTTTGTAATATTTACAGTATTATGATTTATATTTAGCCTACTAAACTACTAAAAGTTGGTAAATATTGCCTCCTGTTCTTAAAGCACATCGTTTAAAAGTACTTAATAGAATGTATTTTTTAGAACAGTGTTAGATTTGCAGCAAAGTGGAGGGAAGGTATAGATATTTTCCATGCACTTTCCTTTTGCACTCATGCCTTCAAGCAACAGCCTCTCGCTCAAAGTGGTGGATTTGCTGCAATTGATGGACTTATACTGACATCATGATCACCCCAAAACCATTGTTTGCACAGGGTTCACTCTAGTGTTATACATTATATACTGTACATATATATATAATGGTGTGTATCCACCCTTACAGTCTCAGTATTTTTCACTGTCTTAAAAGTCCTCTGTACCTATTCACTCTTCTCGCTAACTGTGGAAACCATTGATATTTTTTCCTCTGTCTCCATAGTTTTTTTTCCCAGTATGTCACATAGGTTGTAATCACAGGCCTTGCAGATTGGTTTCTTTCGGTTAGTAATACACATTTAATGTTCCTGCCTGTCTCTTTATGGCTTGATAGCACTTTTCTTTTGAGTACCGAATAGACCATTCAGCTACTGAAGGACCTCTGGTTTAAATCCACATTTCGGCAGTTGTGAATACAGTTGCAATTAATACTGGTATGTGGATTTTTGTGTCGATGTGTTTTTTCAAATCCTTTGAGTAAATACTAAGTGGTGTGGCTTAGTTTTGTAAAAATTGCCAAATTGACTTTGAGGTTAGAGTTCCATTTTTGCATTTCTACTAGCATTGAATCGGAGTTCTGTTGTGGTGCATCTTTCCAGCAGTTGACACTGTTGGTCATTTCCCTGATGACTTACAATGTGGAGCACCTTGTCATGAGCTTATTTGCCATCTGTCTGTCTTCTAGGGTGAGGTGTCCCTTACGGTGTTTGGTCCATTTTAAAATGAGGTTAGTTTGTTCATCTTCAATTTTACATTGGCTGTTCTGGGTCTTTTCCTTTCTGTATAAACTTTAGAATCAAAATAACTTACTGCAGTTTTGATTGGGGTTGCATTGAATCTCTAGGTCAAGTTGGGAAGAAGTGACACCTTGACAGCATTGAGGCTCCCTCTCTGTGAACAGGTAATCTCTCTCCATTTATTTAGTTCTTTGATATCTCTCATAAGAGTTCAGTAGTTTTTCCTGCAGCGCTCATATATCTTGTTAGGTTTATAGCAAAAGTATTTTTTTAGGGGTGCTAATGTAAATGATACTATGCTTTGAATTTCAAATTCTGCTCATTGCCATTTTATAAGGAACAACTGATATTTATTTATTAACTTTGTGCTACAACTTGACCATAATTATTAGCTTCAGAAATTTTTTTATTAATTTAGATTTTTGCATAGATGACCCTGTCTTCTGTGAATAATGGCACTTTTCCCCCTCTCAATCTGTAGACCCCCATTTCACTTTCTTATCTTACTGTATTACCTACGATGTTTTCTTTAGTAACTATTTAATAACTTTTAGGAAAGGAAAGCAAGGTGATCTGTTAAATTCTTACATTTCCTATATATTTTTTTGTTTCTTTTGCATATTAAATAACATTTTGACTGAGTATGGAACTATATGGAATCTTCAGTTTTTTATTTATTTTTAAAATAACTAAGCCTTATTTGTGAAAGCTAGACAGTTCTGTACTGCCATTCCTCTGTGAAAGATGTGGAGATTTGCACGTTCACATTTCCACCCAGTTCTCATCTCCTGCTTTCCAATTGTCATTTTTATTTACTGGTAAGAATCTTTTTAAAATCCTATTTGCTCCTGCCAGTTAGAGTAGGAGTTAAGTGTGAAGTTAGCTGATTTGTTCTTATTTCTTTAGACAACATCCAGACAATATTTTAAATGAGACTCTCTCTTGACTCCCTTTCTCTCTTTAAATTTAACACTAATTGGAGATGATTTATCATAAAAGAGGTGCATGATTTACTCTTTGTTCTTGGCACTTGAAGTCAAAAAAATAAAATGAAAAGGGATACATTTGAGAAAAGTAAGTAAGCTCATAGATGCTGCCAGTGTGGGGAGAAAAAGGAAAGGGAAGCTGCTGAGAATGTGAGGAGGGGTTCAGGGCATAGAGTTGCCTTAGAGGGACCTGAGCTGTTCACCTTCTGGGTCTCTGCCCTCTCCATCCTCCACTCCAACCCTAGGTGCACTCATGAGCCATCTTCCATTTCTGGGAAAAAGAGGCAGTGAGCCATGTGACCTGCCCTCTCAGGATTGGTGAAATCTGATTTGATCTATGTCCCCAGAAGTCAGGCCTTTGATCTGAAAGGCCTGGGTTCATGAGGGTTGAGGGGGGGAATCGGGAGGCATCTTCCGGTGTGGGGGCCATATTTCAGGGAGGGGTGGGCTGAGGGTCTGGGAAAGTTTGATGCATTGAATACTGGTGAACACAGCAAAGCCAGAAGGGGCTTCAAGTTAAGCATACGCTAATTTGAGAGGTGGAATCCAGAAATCAGCAAATCCTTAAAATGAGTGAGACAGACTCCTACAGAGGGGCTGCTGGGTGCTGGTGGGAACTTTGGTGTGCCATGTTGATTTGGAGGAAGAGGGATGTGAGGCAAATGGGGGCTTTGAATAGGGAACAATGTGCCTGATGTTTAAATTGCATTCGCACATGGCAGTGTGTGCCTGAGGTGGATGGGCTGTAAGTAATGTTCTGGAAGCACAGAGACACTGAGTGGAAGGTTAGCTCAGGAGAGCTGTATTTGTGGAAGAAGCAGGCAGTTGACCTGGAGGTGGGGACAATGGTGGATGGTCTTTGCTTTGTCCTCACAGCAGGTGCTGACCTCTGCCTTAACCTCCATAGAGACCGTTCCTCACTGCACACCATGCCTTAGCACACATGGGCTGCATCCAACTGGGGTGTCCCTTTGGGGAGTTATCAGTTGTATCCTGTGGCAGCATGCCTGTCAGTTCCTTCAGCAAAAATATAACGGATGATTGCATGAATAGACAGGTATGCGGTAGAGTGCGTGTGGAGGCCATGGAGGTCATGGAGGTCACGGCTTGAGCAGTCCCTCTCTGCTCAGCCTGGGTTTCCTGCTTGGGCAGGGCTCCTTGGGTGGTGACCCAGCTTTTGTTCTCACATCTGATTCCTCTGGAAGCCGTTCTCCATTCTGAGCTGGGAGGGCAGGTGATGAATGCCTGGAAAGGAACCCTGAGAAGCATTGGGAGAAGATGTGTGTGCCTTAACCACCATCTTGGTAGCAGGCTTGGGATTCTGGTGACAACCTGAACATCAACAGGTTTGTTTCCCTGATGCAGACCCACATGTTTCCACAGGTGAGATTGGGGCAGTGGGGTCCATGCCAGAACTCTTCTGTGTCTGGGTTTTCTCATGTCTTTCCATTGCTTCTCCCAGTAATATAGAGGCACCTGGAGCACACCTTACCTGACACCCTCCTGCTCACTTCTAGACCATCACAGAAGGCCCTGAGAGGTCAAGATATCCTGTGTGGGTGATAGGAAGGTGCTTCCTTTTCTCTCCTCAGTCTCAGGGAGCTCATATGGCCTGATGCAGAAGAGGAAATTAAGCAAACCACTATCATTGGTTTATTTTGATTGCAAAGCATCTCATCTACATATATTAGAGTAATAGAGGCAATAGCCAACTGCGTTCTCAGCGTATTTCCCTAAGATACAAATCTGGCTATAGAGAAATAGTTGACATCGTTGCTTCTCGGCCTCAAGGCCCTTGATAATCGAAGGGAGCAGGTGTTTCTGCCTTCCCAAGCCTCCCCTACTTACCCGCCACAGCGCTTGGCATTCCACAGTACTCACCCCTTCAGATTTAAGGAGCTAAAGCTACTTTAAAAATGTAAATGTTGTCTGGGAAGGATAACATATTAAACCATAATTTGCATGAGCTTGAATTAATTTATCAGGTTATTGCTGTCTCTTATAAGGGTGCCGATGAAGTGGAAATTGTCATTGATTAGGGCTGGGGAGAGGAGCAGAGGTGGCCACTGGGACAGTAGGATAAGTGGGGTCCCCACCGAGGGGCCAGCCTGAAGGCACTGGCTGGTCCACTGAGGACAGACATGGATGGATGTCGAGCACGGTGCAGGAACTCCTGAGTCAACCTAGCATGCACTTGTGTTGTAGGGATGACCTGTCAGCCATGCAGGCAGCCGTGCTTTGCTCCATCTGCTCCAGCTCATCTGCCAAAGCTGAGCCTCAGCTGTCTTTGGACCCATTTTCTCTTCTGAACACCAGTAGCAATACCTTTAAGCCAAGGCTCAAGTCGTTCTTATTAAATTGCAGAGTGACTGGTTGGTTGGTTTTGTTGGATTCTGGGGAAAGGAGAGCGCCTCTGACATTTCTGTGAGCGCTGCCAGATGGGGAAACAAATGGGTCATTTGAGTTTTTTTTCTTTGAATTGTGCTGCTGAGCCTAAGTTTACATACTCTTGGTAGTGCAGGGCTCTTCTCACCCAGTATGAGGTGGGTAGAGGACATTGCCATTGAGCAGCTAGCAGTTATTCTGGGGGCAATCCCTAGCCAGGAGCTGTTTTTGCTGGGGGGAGGGTCTTGAGAGGCAGCCCAATCTTTGTGACTTAGCAACAGTTACCCTTCCCTGTGTACCTAGATAGCTGGAGCTGGCCTCTTGTGCATAAAAGTCAAGGAATTGTCTGGGAAGAGAGATCTGGACTCCAGCCTCTTCTCTGAACAAGTTCAATAGTATCGCAATCAATAGGAACTGTTCTGATATTGGGTATTTCTGCATCAGCGCTTCTAGAAAGTTCTGAAGGGAACTCAACATGAGGGCAGAGGGCTTGAGGCTCTGGGCGCCACTTCAAGAATTCACCCTGCCTCTTCAATTTCCTTATGCTTCTGCTTCCTCTGAACATCAGCTCTGGTTCAACCTAAGTCTGTTTCCTTACCCCATCCATGAGCAGTGAAGAGTGGCTAGAAGCAGCCAGCACACATTAATTGATACTACGAAGTTCAAGTGGCCCCTCAGCTCTGACTGGTATTCTACATGCTCTTATTTAATTCGCTCTTCAAGTCTTTAAGAGTCTTTTTCCTTACTTCCTCCTTCACTTCTGAAAGACTTCCCCCATCTTGTCATCTGACAACTCCACCTTTCATTTTTCCAAGTAGAAGAAATCATAACAGAATTATCTTTCATCACCTGGTCTGTGAATCTACTTGCTTTCAAGAGCCCTGTTCGCCACACAGAGAGCTTTGCTTCCTGTGATGTGCAAGGCACCAGCAGTCCCTACTCCCCCCAAAACTGATGCCTCATCTGCAGCCCTAGGCTCCTTGCTTGTCTACACCGGGAAGCTGTGTTCCCATGGGCCCTTCTCTCCTGGATGATTCATTAGTCCTTTTTACTGGCCTCTATATGCACTGTCATTCTTAGTCAGCAACCTATGACATATACATAGACAACCCCCAAAACTGACTCAAAGTCTACTTTCTACTCCAGTTCTCTGTTGCCCTTTGGCAGAATTCCTCAAAAAAACATGCCTGATTCCAGTGGTTACTACGGCCTCAGCTCCCTCTCATTCATTCTTCATTCCATTCCAAGGGTCTTATCCTCTGTCCTTTGAACCTGTTCTTGTCCCACTCACCAGCAGTGGCATCTGTCAGCTAGAGCATGTTCATTGACTTTGCTTAGTTTACTTGCTCTCTCAGCAAATGCTACTTTAGTGAAATATTTCATGGCTGTGAACAGTAGAGAAGTCTATATGCTGCCATCCTGGTTCAGACTGAAACATTACTGATCAGATTGAAGCCTTCTTCTCTCTTCCTCTTGAGCTGCTATGTCTTCTGACTTGCTTTCTAGATTATAAACTCCCAGGTTTTCTCCTACTTCGCAGGCAGCTTTCTGTCTTATTCACAGCTCATGACTCAATCTTTGGACTTTGCTAAGTGCAGACCCTCTCTGGAGAGTCTCATTTTGCCCATGTCTTTAAATACCATGTCAGTTCTGGTTACTCCCAGATTTATCTCTGCACAACCACCCCCCCCCCCACTCTACTCTGGTTCCACATGGCCCTCTGCACAGGCTATCTAAGATAGCCAAGCCCTTGATTCTGCACCCATACATGCTTCTGCCCCTTCACCACACTGCTCCACTCATAGACTGAACCATGATAGTAATGTGGTCCTGGCTCCTCAGGCCAGATCCCAGCACTCCCCATGACACTTCTTTGTCCCTCAAACCCACACCCATTCCTCTGCAAGTTCTTTTGGCGTAAAGTATGCCCTGAATCTGACGAGATGTCATCTCTACCAGCCCAACTTGTTGTCATCCACGTAGCTTTCCTCAGAGCAGCCTGGGTAATTTCCTTTTGAAAATATAAATGAGGTCATGTTATTCCTTTGCTTAAATCCCTTTCACCTTTACTGTTACCCTCAAGCTATGACCCAAGCTCCACTTTGGCTCATGGTTCTGTTTTTTCTTTTCCCTTGAAGTTTATTTTCTTACATCATTGTTTATTTTTGTACAGTGATTGGTTTCTCCCCTCGGGTGTGGTTTCCCAAAGCATCTCCTCCACCACAGCACCTGTAACCCCCATCATCCCATGTGCTCTTCCCACTCTACTTTAACTCCTTTCCCTCTCTCTTCTCTGTTGTAGGCCTAGATCTCTGGTCAACTTGCAAGGTTTGTCTGGAGTGACATGTGCCTCATCTCTTGTCTTCACAACAGCTCCTTGAGCTAACGCCAGTCACCCTGGCCCTTTCTTAGCTTGTTGCCACCCCAGGACCTTTGCACATGCTGTTGACTCTGCTGTAATAAATACGCTCCTTGGAATTTTGCATGACTCATCTTCCCTTTTTGCAAGTGTCTCTGTTCCTGCCTTTCCCAGACATCCTTCCCTCATGTCTGTGTCACCCTGCTCCCTGTCACCACCGCCCCATCCCTCACCTTGCCTTGATGTTTTTGCACCTCTCTAGCTTATTTCTTCTCATCACTTTCTCTCTGGATATAAACTCCAAGTGCCCCAAGTTTTTAAAAGGGACTAGCAACAGTCTCTTCTTGTGGAAAGTCCTGACTCCTGTTGGCTTGGCTAGAATATGCTGCTGCATTTGGTGAAAGGATGCTGTCCTGCACCTTCAGTTCCATAGCTTTGGAGGCTCGGATGGCAGCTGGTTTACGATGGGAAGCTCATGCCTTGGGGTCACCTGCATTTCCTGGTTTGGTGTTTAGTCTTTGCCAAGCCGAGTGCCAAGCCAGGAAGGATTCTTAGCAGGAGAGGTTGGCAGGGGCCATGCTGTTGTTCCCATACCCCCAGGTGTGCACTGGAGTTCCCCTCTGGGAGCTACTAGAGGCTCCATATAACCCGCTGACTTGCCAAGGTATTTAAACAAGCTTAGGTTTGCTGGGTCCCAGGCAGAGCTGGTCTGGACGTGCTCACAACTGGCTCGAGTGCGTAAAGGGGACCGGAGAAGCAAAGCTGTTGTGATAGATGCCCTCCCATCCCCGCAACCCAGCACTGGAGAACTCCTACCTCACCTGCCCTTCTCACAGTCCAGGGCAGCACCTATGTGGAGTCAGGATGATTTCTGCAGGAATCTCTTCAGGGAGCTATGGAATGGTAATCATTCCCTGCAAGCAGAAGTCTGCTGGGGATTTTCCCAATGCCTTATCCTCATGCATCAATCAATTATTAGCATTTGTTTTCTCCAGTTTGTTAATTAATTGCAGATACTGTTTCTGTCTGTTTCACTGCCTGAGTTGTCACAGCACCTAATTTGCAAGAAAACATAGTTAGGCTGAGCTCCCCTTCCCTGGCTTTCTGTGTACAGCAGGCAGCCTCTCGGCTACTCAAGGATGTGTGTGTCTAAGTACGCATAGCAGCCCATGTGGAGATAAGGGCACTGCAGTAAACCAGCACCTCTGCTACGGGGCCCTCACCTCTGCAGAATTCTGTAAGGTGCCCAGAGGAGACCGAGGAGATTTCACTTTGGAGGGAAAGGAGGGGCAACTTCACTTGAGAAAGCTGCTTCTCACATTGAACTTTATGCCACCAGACTTGCAAGCCAGCACGCAGGTGCCAGCATAGTTCCTCTTTGGTGTTTCCCTTTCCATTAGGAGACCTTGTTGATTGTGTTAAGGTCCGTGGAGTTTGTTTTTTCTAAAGACATGTTTTGCTGATGCAAAGAGAGCTTCCTTTTAAGATTACAAAAATGCAGTGTAAACTACCCCCCCCCATTCAAACACAGCCAGTGATTGGAGTCTTGAGTAAACTCTTTCAGTCCCCCTCAATTACCATGTTATTTTTGAAATCTTTGGATTGTGAGCATAGCTTTGGGGCTTCTGGCCAATTTTTTTTTTCTTTTATAGATGAGAAACCTCTGATCCAGGAGTGCTAAACAGCTTATTTAAGCATATACAGAAAAATCTTAGGATTAGGTTTCGAACCCCACTCCGTTTATATCATTCTACCTGTGCATTCGACAGGTACGATTCACTATGAAGCTTTGCAGAAATCAGAGAGAGCCTTCTTTGGCTGAGCAGTTTTTCTTTTCAAACAGCTACGCAAACCCAGCCACACTGGCCAGAAGGAAGATACTCTCATTTCCAACTTTCCTCATATGCTTTCTTTCTGTTTGACTTTCTTCGTTAACTTTGCTGACAACTTGCTCTAAGCATAATCTTTCCCCAAATTTGTTTCTTTCCATTTCTCTTTTAGGCTGCTCCCAGGAACCAGCCCTGTGTGCTTTGGTCTCTACTTCAAGGCCTTGGCTTCTTCTGGACACCATTGTTTTCTAGAAAACTGGGACCTCTTCCAGATCAGCATTTGGACAGCGCCCGCAGGCCTGGCATCAGCGCCCACGCAAGTGTAAGTGGACTCTGGTGTGTACATTGTGCTGGCGAGTCGATTCCAGCTCTGCGCAGAGTTCAGCGGGTATTTCTGGAAAGTAGATGGCATCTCATATCATGCGTTGCAAATAATCCAGACGTGAATTTAAGGAGTTAGTTTTGCCGGTGGGTCAAGCATCTCCAGCCACGAAAGTGCCCCTTTGTCCCGGAGGCTTCGCTGGTCTCTGGAGGTGTGCAACCATGGCCTGGGATGTTGCTGTGTGAGGCAGCATTCTCATCATGTCCTTCTGGGTTTCATGAGTGTCCAGCCATCTATCTGCCCAGTGACTTGGAGCCCTTGCTCAGCAAAGGACCTGTGGCTTTTTGTCTGCACCTGTGAGCAATTCATGTCTGTCTGCCCTGTTCTGTTAGCTTTGGAGGGAAAGGAGGGGGAACTTCAGTTGAGAAATCTGCTCCTCACGTTGAACTTTGTGCCACCAGACTTGCCAGTCGTGTGGTCCAACCCATGCAGCTCACTTGCTGCTGGGGACACTATCACTCCATTTGCAGAAGCTAGTTTGCAGCTGCAGTTACATATGTAATGGCGGGGATGGATTCGACCTCGAGTCAGTTAGTCTTTCCTTTCATGCCTCCAAGTGATGGACATAGCCCCCATGGCTGCCTGTATCAGATGCTCACACCCATTCTTCAGTCGTCCACAGCCCTGTGTCTCCTAGGACACCCTCATTGCAGCCTGTCCATCATGTTTCTCTGCTGGTGTCCCCCAAAGAGGTAGGGTCCAGGGCTTCCCTGGCTCTGGAGTGAGACTCCAGGACTCTACTGTGAGGGCAGCCCACAGCTTCATGGTGACTGTGGTGAAAGCTGCAAGGTGCCCTGAGCCCCAGGCAAGCCTCAGCCAGGTGCCTGGTCCTCCCCAGAGGTGAGGCTGTGGTTGGTGAGAGGAGGAGCAGGTTACACCATTTCCTGCAGGGCCCACCATGCTCCCTTGCTCTTCCTACTGTCTCGGCTGAATGACATTTGTGTCAGCTGCTCCCAAAGGGAGTCACTTTGGTGAAATGTCACAGGCTTCAGCACGAATGCTCCGTCTCCATTTTTCATTTCTCTCTCCGCTGCCTCCCTTCCGCCCCTCAAGTGCCTTTTTTATTTTGAAAGGACACCGTCTTGAAATTCAAGTGCAGGAAAAAGTAATTACATTTTCTCTTCAGGTCGGCCTCTCAGAAAGCCTCCACATCGTCTCTGGCTGAAACACGGGATTATTGCAGGGGAAGTGCTATTAGCAGCAGCTCAGCCTGCTTCTCTCTCTGGGTTCCACTGGCCACCTCCTGCCATCCAGAGCAGCAGAGACAGGGTTACTGCACTGCCTCCCTGCACCTGGGAGCGAGGGTGCCCTCTGCCGGGGCGATCAAGCCTCTCCCTCAATGTCACACAGAGAGCAAGCGGTGGCCTCATATGGTGTGGCCACAAGGCCTCCCACTCCAGAGTCACTTATACTAACCCACTTGTAACTGATGTGACTGCAGCTGCAGAACCCAAAGTCGGAACACAGCCTCTGATAAGTGATCTGCCTTTCCTGACTTATTGCTTCCCCCCCCTTCAAATCTGTAATATGAGAAACCGTCTGAAGTTACCAAAATGAACTCCTATTTTTATGTCTCTTAAAAAGCATCATTATTGGAAAGAACAAATGCTGTATGCTTGGAAACCCAGTGCAGAGCGTTACTATTTGGGGGTGACGGCACCTATCCAAGAGCCAGGGATTGTAGATTCAGATCCAAGTCTTAACTCGCTGTGTGATCTTAATTTGCTCCCCTCTCTGAACCTTATTCTCATCGTTGGTAAAGTGAGAGAATTGAATCATATGATGTTTTCGAGCCTCTCTGGCCCTGGTGTTCAGTGACCTTGTACCTGTAGGTACAGACACTTCATTATTTGAACTGTCAGCCATATAGAGATGGAATCTAACTTTAGAAATGATTTTACTCCCTTTCTTGCTTTGGGGAAATCTTGGTGACATCTGAATCTTTCTGGGATTGATCCTTTTCCCCGGGGTGTCTGCTTATTTATTTATTTGGTCATGTTGTATGCTGGGAACTTACTTTTCCAATGAGATGATCACCTAAACTTGCCTTTTTACTTCTTCCCCTATCTTTACACCAGGTTCCACCTCCTCCTCCAGCCACCCAGCCCTCTTAGATTCCTCCCTGCCTCTTGGGGGGCTATGGCTCTCCCAGAGTCTCCCACTCTTTTATTTTAGCCTCTTTCTGCACTGGCTCCATCCTGGCTGCACGTACAAAGCAGGTTCAGCTCTCCTTTCGCTGGAGGACAAATAAACAAGTCTCGGCTCTGCTCTTCCATAAATAAATTCTTTCCCTCTCGCTGCTCCCTCTCCTTGCTGCCCCCCATCCATGTCCATCTCCTGGCCCCTTCCCACAGTTTTAAGACTGGGCCTCTGAAAGGGAACCACAGAGGGCTGTGTTGGGTTTTTCTTTGCACGCCCCTGACCTTTCTGCAGCTCCTGCCGCTTCCCTGAGACGCTCCTACTTGGCTTCAGGCATCACCGCCCATCTCCGGTTCCTTCATTCTGTCCTCCTGCGAACGTGGGCGGGTGCTCTGACTTTGGTGTTTCATTTCTCCTGAGAGGTTGGATTTAATCTCATGGTTTCCGCTAAATGTCTTTGAGATGTTGACTCCTTTGGGGTGCAGTGGATGTCATCTCTACCCCTCTGGGGTCTTCTGGGCTGGTAAATAATCAAGCTAGGCTGATAGGAGGAGAAAATAAAGAATTGGAGTAATAGCATGTCTAACGCAGGTGCGCTTAGCTTCACTCCGTGCACATGGGGGCGGGGGTTGGGGGGTGGAAGGAAAGCTTGGCCTTTATCTGAGCAGGCGCAGCAGGCAGAGGTGTGCAGACTGAAGTTCTTATATTCCACCGAGAAGAAAGAAGCACATGTGGTCTTGGTACAACGAGTAAACATCATTGTGGGAGAAAGCACCCCTCACTATCCAAGTAAATGTCTCTTTTCAAAGGATGTCCAGCCCATAGCACCCTGCCCACCCAATGTTTTGCCAAAAAGACACTTTTTGGGGTGATAGGTTTTTGCTCCCCTGCAGCGTGAAATTTCAGACTGCTTTGTGGACATCTTTCCTGCACCCCACATGTTTGTGTGGACCTTACCTTGATAGCAGCTACCTATCCAGACTGCCCACTGCGGTCTTTGTCCATCTGGGTGAGTGGGTTGGAGACCTAATCAGTGCCTCTTCCGTGTCCCTTACTCACACTCTGCTCATTGGGTGCTAAGACTGCTCTCGCGGTTCACCATAAAGTTCTCAAATGTACACAGTGATGTAAAAATAAGTATATATATTTATATAAATATTGTATTCATATATATAAAATATATCTAGCATATATATTGCATATATACTATATGTAATATATGTAAAATATATAATATAGGTAATATATAGAAAATATTTATTTCTAGCTTTGCCAGAAATATATATAATAATATAGATAACATATAAATATAAATATATATGCAATCAATTTAAAAAATATTAAAAATAAATGTGTGAGGCCTCCATTTCCACAGCTACTAGCCTGATTTCTGACTTACCCAAAGAATCTTCTAACTAATGATAAAAGAAGAAGCAACAGATCCAAAGTGGTGTCACTTGTGTCAAGCCAGGTCTCCAGACCAGGATTTTATAGCTGACTTAACTGCAGTTTCAGCCACCCGGTGACTGTAATCCTGACCACCCCCTCACCCCAGTAGAAGACAATCTACAAAACCCCCTGCCTTCCCCTGTGGGCAGCAGCCTTGCCAGAAACAGTCTTTGCTTTTGCTGAAAAGATGCCCCACCGGTTACCTGACTAAGAAATCTTGCATTACGTGCAGGCCTCTTATGGCCCCCTCTGCTTGCTTGTAGGAGCCTGCCAGGTGGGTGAATAAATTGTTTAATAAAACCCAGCAGAGCTCTAAATTTATTCAGATGAATTTCGTTTTTTTTCAGCACCAGTCGTTAATTTCCTGATTCTCCAACCCCTCCTGTTTTCCTCGGCACTAATAGACTATGATATCACTTGACACGTTTTGCTATATTGGGCTTCCTTCCTTCCCAGTCTCTACACAAGCTCTCTGGTTTCCAGAACAGCCTCAGACACTCTCAGGTGACTGTTTCAAGACAAAATGTGAATTTAGCCCCCTCTTGTCTCTCCGTGTCCCCGCTTCCACTCTTCATAGGCAGTGTGCCTTTGCTTGGTCTGCTCTGTGTCTCTGGAGCTGGCCCCACCTTGGTCTCACGTGCTTGGCAAGGAAATGGGCCATCTTGAGACTGAGGTTTCCTTGTCTGTAAAATGGAAGTCCTCTGATCTTCTGACATACCAGTGGGGGTCCGGGGGTGTGAGGATTAAATTCATGCACTCAGCTTATTTTATTATTATATGTTCTATAATATATTATTATATTATATATTATTTATTAAAAATTAGTGATACTGGGCCCAGCTCACTCTTCCAGGGTGCTTACCCTGGCCAGGCCACATGGGCTCATTCTCTCAGTCCACCATTCTTACCTTGTTCCTTCCTTTTTTTCCTTCCTCTCCTTACTCCTTCCTTTTTTCTGCCTTTTGGCACTTCTTGCTTCTTCTCCTGCATCTCTCTCCAACCCCACCCACCAGAGTATTTTGGCGCCAACACAGTTTTCAACTGTGTCACTCACAACCCTGGCTCATTAGGACTTCTTTTCATTTTTGTGTGCCAGGTTCTGGAAATGAACAAAGTTTCCAGTTCTCCCTTGAATTGCTCAGACAGTTGGGGAAACACGCTTTAAAATCCTCCCCGTGTGGACTTTTGTGGGCTGGCTGCAGACTGGGACCAACCTGGATTTCCCCTCTCCCCTGCCTGAGATCAGCCCAGGATCTTGGGTCCGTGCTCTGGTGATGACTCCTATCCTCTTGTTGCCCCAGGGCCCAGCCCTCTCAGATGTGAGGATGTCTGCTAATGGGTGCTAATCTAATGTGTTACTTCTAGGTGACATATTTGCATTTTAACAGACAAGGCAAAGGAGGATTATTTAAGCCAGCTGCAGGTGGATGGGGGAGGACTTAGGGGACCACCCAGCCCTGTGCAGATATCACTGATTTTTCTCATGGGGTTGGCCGTGGACACAGGAGTTCATGGACCAGGACCCTCTCCAGCTGGGCTGCTTCCCCACCCTGTCTGACTGCTCTGGAGTGCCTGGGTGCAGTGATGGATGGGACATCTGTTCCATGATGGGCTATTACCAACAATTCATTACTGCAAAATGGACTTCCCCTCATTAGCCCAGGAGCTGTGCCTTTAATGTGGCTTTCTGCAATTGCAGATTCTGCTGCACCATTAAGGCGGGACTCACATTTTATGGCGCCAGAAAACCTGAACTTCAAGAAAACAATGGAGATTTAGCGCACCTCTTCAATGAGATGACACATTTACTCCTCACGAAGCCTGTTGTGTTGACAAACACCCTGTTCTCAGCCTCATTATTAGGAATTAGTTCGCCCCACTGCTCTACCCAAGGACACAATTCTCCTTGGGGACCCGTTTGGCTCTTATCACTTCTGTGCTGCAGGCAGAGAATTGCTTCCTGAAGTTTCCGCCTGGTGGTGTCCCAGCTTCCTAAGGGGTTCTGGGGAGGAGCTGTTGCCTGGGGCCTTCAGCTCATTGCCCTTCATCCAGTCTCACCTGGGTGAGATTTGCACCTTCCAACTATTTTGGGGGAGGTTTCTTACTCCCTCTGTACTGTCCTTCAGCACAACCGTGGTTATGCTGGTTACGCAAATGGTTATACAAGCACTTTGGGGGAGTGGATTCTCCAGAACCAGTCATCAGTTCAAATAATGTGTGGCAGACCCAGTATCAATCTCCTGGACTCCTGGTGTTACAGGCGGCACTATTGATGCGTGAGCTCCCTGCCTGGGCTCAACTTATCCTCAGGAAACTACCCAGCCACTCGCCCCCCACTCTCCCATGACAGTTCTCCATCCAGGCTTCTTTCTCAATAACTTAGGAATGTCTAAGGTGTCTTCTAGCTAGGAATTCCTGTGCTGTCATTACCAAACTACCCATCCTAAATCGAGGGGTTCTTTAGGTTCTATGCACCCAGTTCCAGTTGTCCTGCTTGATTGGTGGTGGTGGATTAGGATAAAATGCCCCTTGAGGCCCAAGCATGGTTAGTTACTTTTATCCTGTGTTATTAAACTTGTTCACCTCATTTTTCCTGTGAGGTTCTGGGGCTTGGGCGGGTTTGGCGTTCCAGAGGAACCGTTTGATTCTGGCGCAGTCAGAATGCAGCTGCATTCACCAAGTGCTTGTGAATATCTGCGGCCATCAAGCCCTGGGTCACAGATGCTCCTTGAAAGGGCACAGTTGTCCCTGATGATCAGGCTAAGATGCAACATTCTTTCTGGTCCTGGGAACGCTCATCCAGGGATATTAGGGTTCCCCTCCTAACCCTTGAAGGTTTCCTGGCTGGACGTTATGGAAACAGGAGAGTCACCTTCTGTTTCAGCCTCTTAGTCACTGACTCACTGTCTTTAGTGTCGTTTCTCCTCACCAGCTTCTACTTGTTCCTCTGTCACCCAGCTTGTCTTGATAGAAAACCAAGGAACCATCTGATCCCCAGTGTTAGGAAACAGAAGTGGAAATCTAGAGCTCTAAAGTGCTTTTCAAACCAGTCATGAGCTTGGCAGTTCCCCATCAGGCAAAAGGGCAAGGCACCAAGGGGGCTTGTGCAAAATGGGGGGTTAGTTTAGTCAGAATGGGGGTGTGGGGGGCAAGGGTGCTAGCAAAATGAA
>PVHY01006068.1:0-79011 GCA_004024945.1 Uropsilus gracilis
CCAACACGGAGTTCAAATCTGCAAACTCCTTAACTGCTTTCAGCACACATGCTGCCAGTCTGGGCCAGCCGAGGGTTGAAGGCCCTCGGTGGCCACGTGGCCAAGCTCACATGGCTCACATCTTTACAAGATGGCCGATTCCCATCTCTCCTCCACTGAACCTCTCTCTCTATCCAGTCTCCATATTCGAATCTGCATCAAATTCCCTCTCTTTGTTTGCACACCCTTTATATACCCTGATTTCCCACCTTCCAGGAAATCTGTTTCACCTTGACTATTTCACCTCTTTCTTCCCCCTGCATCCCCCTGAGGGGAAATTCCAGCTAAGGTCATTCCCCCATTTTAACATTACCTGTCCTTGAAATCTGCAATCTTAAACAGGAGGGGGGGGGCACACCCTATCACATTTATCTCCATTCCTCAATCTTGCTTTAAGATGATCTTTCTAAGTGATTTAAAAAACAAAGTAGTTTTGCAACTAGCTAGCTAAACATAAAGATAAATACCTTGAAAATATATAGTACTTATTTTCCAAAAATACCATAAAATCATGGTAGGATGTATTGTGTGTGTGTGTGTATAACTATGAAATCATATGCTACTATTTATGGATCTATGAGAGAGTCATGGATAGTTTCAATGATCTGTCAAATCTGATAAGGATTATACAGTACTGCATATGCACTGATCAACCTAGGTTGGATTTGAAAATTGTCCAACAAATATTTTTGTTATTCATTTTTGTTCATTCATTTCAACCAATTCGTAAACAAAAATTTAGGGAAAAATAAAGTTCCAACTTTACCTAAAAGATTTCTATAATGGATATCTATAATAGATGACAGATTTTTATGTTGTATTCTTTGCCTTTGTCATGATACTGCATTGTGTCAGGATACATATTTACTGTCTATTCAAGAAAAAAAGACTAACTCTCTGTCCATCTCTCCACTTAAATTAATATTGAAACCATGGAGCTATGGTCCATGAACATTAGTTAGTTTGGATGATATGACAAACTAGATTTCCTTGGGATTAACTGAAACTTTAAAGAATAAAACTTCATGAGTGGATTCTGCCCTAGGGATACTGCTTGAATTGTATATTATGGGACTCTGGAATTAGTATTTTCTAAATGTTCCCCACATGAGCCTAGTGGTCAGCCGAGAAGCATTTCTCCAGGTGACAGTTGGTAAGCATTTTTTTGTAATGTTCCATAAAGTCATTATTTCAAATTTTGTAGAAAGACATTGTCTGACACACGTCACACTTCCATTGTAGCTTGAAAACAACCAGAGACAATTCATAAGTGAAAGTGTATAGCTCTACATTTACTTACAAAAACAGGAAGTAGATCCAGCTTTGGCCTGAGAGCTGTAATTGCCAACTTGTTCATTAGTACAAGTAGTTTTAGTTGCTCCAATTTTAACACATTAAATCACTTGCAGGGCTTCTTAAAAGATTTATCAATGGGCTCCTCCCTCAAAGTTTCTGGTCAGTAAATGAGACTCAGGAGTAAAAATACGTATTTGTAGCAAGTTTCCAAGTGATGCTGATGCTGCTGGTGTGGAAGCCATACTTTGATGAGGCACACTTAACTATACTCTTTGTCTCTACTGAATTTTCTAGTTTGCTTCATGATTCGAATACCATAGCCTATTTTTAGATCTCCAGGTAGAGTACTGAACAGAACCATTCCTTACATAATAAAATTTATTATTACTATATATATATGAAAATCATCATCATAGTTAATTGTGAAACCAATAAAGTAGCCTTAATGAAGCTGGGAACAAGGTAATACCACCACTATTATTTGACTCAGTTCTAGATGTACCAGCTATTGCAATTACATGAAATAAAGAAGTAAGATACTTTTTATAAAGGGAAAAAATAGTGCAATGTTCTATCTTACAAGTATTATAGTTATTATACCTGGAAATTTGAAAAGTACTAAGTAAAAAAATCATTAGAGTTATGTAAACTGTAAGTAAATATCTATAAATATTAAAAATATAAAATGAATTTCCTGTAAAATGTCAACTAAAATCTAAAATTAATCTCTTACATTATTACAAAATGTATAAAAACAAATTAAAGAAAAATTTCAAAACCTTCAAAGCTCTGTTGAAAGACATGAGTCAATGGAAAAAGATATTTTGCTTTTAGGTATGAAGATAATATTGAAAAGATGTTAAGACTTAATTATCCCAACCAAAATACCAAGAGAATTTTTTTTGGATTAGTGTATGTGAGGTGATCTAGGAAAATTATACAGTGTCAGAGAAATATATAAGTATTAATTTTATAATATACCACTAGGTTCAATAATTAAGCTGCTGATATAGGAAGACATGCCAAATATATTGGTTTTCTAATACTTTTACACAATTTTTCTTACATCAGTGTTAATTTTTGGACATTATATGATCTCTTGCCTCATGTGTAGTCACCATAGTTCTCCTGCCATCAAAACTCTGCCAGTCACTTGTGCTCTCCCTTCTTATTTTCACCCCCACCCCCTTCCTGATTGCCTTGTATATTTAGTCAGCTTTCAAGGTTTTTTTTTTCCATTTTTTTTCTTTTGGTAACATTGGTGTAAAATGTTTTATAATTTAGGGTTATAGGGTTCCACCACACCCAGCATCCAAGCACTCATAATGCTCCTTAAGTTCCTTGGGCTATTCTGTTTTTATAGTTTTCAAGTTCATGTCATTTATAGAACCATTTACAATGTGGATTTCTTCTATTTTCTTATTAAAAACTTGAATTTCTTACCATCTTATCTGATAGGGAACTAATTCTCTTTCATATTTTTGTGGTTAGATTCTGGTAATGTCTGCTTTCCTTGTGTTATATTCTCTTGAAATCTTGGGTTGTCTTATATTTTCTTATCCGTCCATCTTGCTGCCTTTAATTGACCTGGTTGAAAAAAAATTCTGTAGCAGTCACTTAGAGACAACCTTTTACTTGTTTTATAGCCACTCTTATTCATGTGCTTGGGACAGGGTCTGGCTCATGTTTATAGATTGCTGACATCTCTCCACTCGGGGGTTCTAGATTTCAGATGCAGTATTTTGTAAACTGTGAGTACATTTCTTGATTTCAAGTCCCAAGGGGTGGAAGAAGGGGGGAGTATGATTCAGAGTATTTACTCTGATCATATGCCTCCCTGGGGCCAAACCTGCCTGGGTTACCCCAGTTCTTCCATATTTGTTTTCCCTCTTTAAGGAGGGTATGTGTCTCTCTTACATTTCTGGTTTTCCCTCCCCAGGACTCCTGGCTTAGCCTGCAGCCTTACTCTCTGGTTGATCCCTACCCCCTCATCATTTTTCACCACCCACCTCTTATTCAAGCTTGTTCAAAGTGGGAATCTCCTCCATATCTTCATAGTGAAATTTGTGTTGGTCTCTGATGTCCAAGTGGTGCTTGAGTGTCACTCCAAGCCACCATGCTCTCAGTGCAGTGTCCATCTGGTTAACTGTTAGATGTTCCTCTTGGGAGTGACACAAGAAACTTCTATCACAGTCTTGGTGACTGGGAATCTCAAAGAGATTTTAATCCCAGAAATAGACCCAAATACTAACATATAATTAAAGAGCTATATTAAAGTAGAGGGAAATTTTTGTTGAAACTGACTATTTAAGGACAAAATATATGAAGATAACTCCCTATATTATTCTTTATACTAAAATTGAATCCCAAAAGATTATAGATTTGAAAAGAAAATAAGCAAAATTGTAAAGATGTCAGAAATATACACTGGACAGGGAGGTTGGAGGAGTCAATATATAAAATGTCTAAAGACACAAAATCTGGACCTTCTAGTTGTAAATATTGATAAATAACACTGATATTTTTATTCTGCACAGAAAAATACAATGATCAAATGAAGAGTTGGAAAATACCTTGCAAACTCATTCAGATAAAAGGCTAATGATCTATAATTTTAAGAATCAAAACATCACACCTTTCAATACAAAAGAGAAGAGATAAAAAGCAATTAAGTTAAAATGAAATACAAACGACTTTGAGACACTAAATAATTTTCATTTTCACTCATGAATAAATGCATGTTAAACTGAGTGGGAAGTATACATTTTCGTCATAGAAATTATCGGCAAGTGAGCATGTAATATATTTAGATGGAAATCAACTAGCAGAAATGTGTCTAATTTCTGGTTCTCAACCTGGGGTAGCATTGTATCCAAGGGGAACTTTTCTAGTGTCTACAAACATTTTTGTCTCCGTAGGACTGGGTGGTGCCTGGAATCTACACAATAACATCATAGACACTGCCAAACATCTTAAATGTTTTAGAACTCCATCCCCCTTCATCGAAGAATTTTCTGATTAGTAGTGCAAGTTGTGCTGAGATTGAGAATCCTACTGTAGATATGTTTCCATAAAAGGAAAACATCTGGAAGCAACCTAAATGGTTTATCAATAAGAGCCTGGGCAATAAAATATGACATCCACAGAATGCAACTATATAGTCTACAATATGAAAAAAGTATGAATATATGTTTTGTATGTGGGCAGAAAAGTATTTACCAGATATGCTAAGATAAATGAAGATCTATAACAATACTTATACAATCCCCTTTTGTTAAAAAAGAAAAGTGTATATGTAGGGATACACATATATAGAATGCTCATCTACTCGTATGCATGTGAACTATTGCAAGGATGTGCAAATGATAATGACTAATTTTGAATAATGAGTCTAAAGTTGTAGACTCACTTTTTATTATGGTCTCTTGTGCTATTTAAAACTTTGCTTCACAACCTAAATGCCCCAAAACAGATGACTGGATGAAAAAATGTGGTACATATACACAATGGAATATTACTCATCAATTAAAAATGACAAATTTGACGACTTTATAACAACATGGATGTACTTAGAAGGAATCATATTAGCAGAAACAAGTCAAGAAGAAAAAGACAGAAACCAAATGGCTTCACTAACATATGGGATACAGTGAAAAAATAAACAAAAGACTTGGGGAAAATTCAAAACAAGCTAAGCACCAAACTGAAGAGCACAGCTTTGAGCAGGAGGGAAAGGGGGGGGATGGACGGGAAGGGGGGGTAAACCCTGGGGATTACAATGTTGTGAAATTTATATATAAATAAAAAAAGAAAAATTATTAAAAAAATAAATTTTTGCTTCATAAAATCATTATAATTTTTAAGAAAATCAGGCTAATGCTATTCCATCTTATACTCTCAAGTCATCTTTTCTATTTTCTCCCAACATAAATTATTGTCCAAGAAGATGGTCCAAGTTCTTTTTTCTGTTTTGTTTTGTTCTGCTAGTACCCCTGCCTATGAAATCTTTCTCCCAAATCCCACTATTTGCCTTTTAAACCTCCTAGGAAAATCTCAAAGACCACTTCTCACCACCACCCCCCTCCCCGTGTTTTTAGTTCCCTCATCACATAGGATCGTCATTTCATTTCCACACACAGAGCACTTTGTATACTTGAGATACACATACCTCATTGTGCAGTGAAATGATATTTTGTCCTTGCCTCTGATCTAAGCACCCACATTAGATGGTGGTATTTTCAAGGACAATACTATATTTGCCTTTAGACCAGTTACAGCATGCAGCATAGTGTTGAGGCATAGCTGTTGATCATTACACATATGTTAGATTGCATTGATTCAGAGTGCATATTATGCAAAGAAATACAGGTAAATATAAAGTCAAAGGCAAATAGAAAAAAATCAGCAAATTTATTCAATCTGTTAGTAACCCGATGTTATTTAGAATATTTTCACCTTAAAAGTTAAGTATCTACTAGTTTTTCTGAATAGAAATCAACCCTTTATATTGGAATATCTCCAGGTAATGTTTTTATATTTTACTTCTTTTAATAAAATCTTATTCCAAATCTTATAGCAGTTCCACTGAAATTGTAATTGCTTCTTTTTAGTGTCAGTCATTTTTCATAGTCTCACTGGGGAAGGTAGTACTTTTTTTATTTTTCACATGATGTAGCAATTGTAGAAGTGAATAAGACACTTCTTTTATCATCTCTATCCTCTCTGTTTTCTGACTGTTAAATTCTACTGAAAATCAGTATTTCAGATATTCATGAGCTGAAGCATGTCCATCATTGTACCCTTTATTTCTTTAGAAGGAACATGCTAGTTAATAGAAGAACTCCAAGTTTTTTTCTTTCAATTTGCTTCATCATCTGTTTTATACATCCCATGAAGAGGTCCAATGGTGGTGGGAATGTTTTTGTGTTTTGTGGGTTCTAATCTTGTCAACCATTCTGTATGCTCCAAAAACCTTTTTGTCAGATCTTAAGCTGGTTCGAGGTCTAACAGTTTGAAATCTTGTCATATTGTAGTCTTTCTGGCTATCTTTAGAGACTCTCCAAACGGGATTATATTTAATAAGTACTTTTGAGTCACAATTTGATATATCTGTCATTTAGTTCTGATTTGTTTAATAGGGAGAAAAAATATTCTGTAGTATTCTTTCTATATATCATTCTCTATTCTTGATACAATTCTTGCAGCTAATATAAATGAGCCCTTGTTTGTACCCCACCCCCATAAAGCAATTTTACAACCAGTGATCACCCACTTAACCACAGCTACTGCATTTCAGTGCTTTAGGCCTTTGCGTAAGTGTAACCTTATTATTCATTACAACCTCATCTCATGGGTGGTACGTTATTGTTCTCACTTTCTTTTGAGAATAGTTTAGCCATTTAGCAATTTCAATCATTTTCTTTTTTTCTTTTGAGACTAGGTCTTGCTATTTTTGCCTGTGGAACTGCAGGCTCACATTGCCTGGGATACCACAGACTCAAGTAATCCCCAGCCCCAGCTTCCCAGGTAGCTGGGATTACAGGTGTGCACCACCATGCCCAGCTATTTTTTGGGGACTAGGTCTCGCTATGTTGCTCTGGACAGGTCTTGAACCCCTATCCCTGGTACTGGCCGCGGCTTCCTAGGCTGCCACTTACAGGTATGCACCACCAAGCCTGGCCCTAATTTCACTCATTTTCAAGTTTAAACCCAAATCACATAAGCAAGAAAACATGCAGAATTTTAGAAATCTCTGATTCTTCTACAGGTGTTTCCTTGACAAGAGTATGATCGAGTTAGCCATTTTGTAACCTGTATTTCAGCAAGTAGTTTAATAAAAGGTATATAGATAAATACCTTAAATTTTTTGAGACTAGGTGTCGCTGTTTTTGCCCATGGAACTGCAGGCTCACGTTGCCCATGGTTCCACAGACTCAAGCAATCCCCAACCTCAGCTTCTCAGGTAGCTGGGATTACAGGCACGTGCAACCAGGCCCAGCTATTTTTTTGGAACTAGGTTTCACTACGTGCCCCCGGCAGGACTCAAACTGTGATCCCTGGCACTAGCCGTGGCTTTCTAGGCTGCTGCTTACAGGCATACATCACCATGTCCGGCTGTTTGTACTTTAAATAAAAGTCAATGTAAGAAAATCTTCCCTGACTTATTATAGTGTCAAGATTAAAATTATTTAGTATATTCCATAATGATTTGTGAGCACAGAGTTAATCAAACATATAGGACTTGCAAAATATATGACTGAAATAAAAGAAAGCACTTTTGAGAGCATTTGACGTACATCAACCTCACTTCCCCACTATCAATGTTCCTATACAGTGTCTACTATTTTACTCTTCTGTTCCTATCTATATTCATGTGTGATATTTGGGGGTGGGGGATGCAGGTGGGAGTTGCCAATAATATAGTTTAAGAACTGACCTTTCTCTTTAGATTAGCACTGGAGATAGTAAGAAATAAATATGCACTGCGTAGGGTGATTCAGACAATTATCATTGAAACATAGAACAGCCAATGGACAAAGGTACTCATAGCAAATCACATTATATTGGTGAGCATTGGAGAATAGATAAAATATTAGTCTTTTGAAAATATTTGTCTATAGTAATGCTCATTATAGGTTAGAAATTCCATCCTACCTTTCGGAAAATGGTATTCCTTTCGGTGAAGAGAATGCTTTCATATTATGGGGAATATTTTAATATAGTACCTTAAATAGTACCTTAATTCAGATACATTAAAAGGGTGTGTGTTTATGGTCTGCTAATTAAAAGCAACAGAGAAGATAGATCAAAGTAATGTCTTAGTATTTTAGCTGTTTAAAGACAATAGAAAGAAATGACTAACGAGACTGAAGGTAAGCGGAGAACTGGTTGAAGAAAATATGTTGGTTTGAGCATATTAAAAATTGAAGTGGGGCAGAAGCACTGTATTGGGGGAACATGGATGCCTTGGTGGTGGGTGCAGTGTGGTAAGAACACCTGAAGGGCATGACCTTATCCCTCTAAATGATATACAGTATTTTATATGATTACGTTGCCTCAAATAAAAGCTGTATTTCCAAGAAATTAAAAGAAACAGACAACTGCAGTGATATATTAAAAAAAATCAAAACCACTGTTTATTTTCAGATTACATTAAATATATTTTCAACTTCAAAATCTGTACACTTATGAAAGCATCAATGCTTATCTTTTTCTACAGTGGATGTGTTTTCAGATAACAATGATCAAATATCAGAGTCCTATAAAATAATTATGATTACAAAAATCCATATTAAAAAGAACCCATTGGTGTCTCAGAGCTAAATAGAATGAGCATGTGACTGTAACAGAATTTCTCCAACTGGAGGATGGGTAGGTGTTTCCCTTCCACCTGTCCCCACAGATGTCAGCTTGTAATTACTGCTGTTGTCACAATGATCCTACCCACACGATTTCCCAGAATTTAGCAAAAAATGTCAGGATCAAAAAAGTGAAGGAGATTTTGGCTTGGCAATTGAAAAGGACAGGTAATACATAATGTGTTTTTCCCCTTATAAACATTCCTCAGCATAACTGAGGCAATTAATGAATGCCTTTGGAGCTATCAAGTGTTTGTCTTCTCCTGAGACCCAGCTGCATCACATGTGCTAATGACCCTATTGTGCATGCCTGGATTTCAGTGTTGGCATTTTGTCTTGAAACTTGTACTTTGAAAAGGAATTAAAAAGCTGATTGGTATCAATCCATTAATTTTATATTAGTTTCACCCATTTATCTCTGTAACCTTTTTGCATTATATTTTCCTTCCTCTTGCAATTTATTCTTTGGGTATCTTCTCAAATTCCAGGCTTTTCCTCTTTATCTGGATATTCTTCCCTCTCATGCACTGCCTTACATGGGTCTCTTGAGGCTTTTTTGAATGGCCATAATACCCACTCCTACAAGACTTGACATTTCTCCCAAACGGTTTCACTATCTATACAACAGTGGTGATGGCACAGCCACTTAAAAGGTTTATTTGACAAAAATCATGTTAACTGTATCATAGAGTCTGACCCACTGTAAGTAGCCAATAAAATCTAGCTATTGTTTTGCTCTCTGTAAATGTTTAGTAATTGATGGCTTGATGCAGTTTCCCACCAAGTCTGCATTATAAGAGAATGCAATTTTTTTGTCTGCTAGAATAGATACAGAGACTTTGACTGTGTCTGCAGAAAGAAAACAGCTAGTTAAAAATGGTAAGCACCATCAACTAGTTGTTCTCTCTATATATATGACTAATATCTAGTTTATGTGGCTATCTGAGTCAAATAATTGATCGTTCAGGTGTCCTGGCAAGGAATGTATACAGTATATACATTTCTACAATAATCAGTTTTAAAAAAAGAAGAGAAAACATGAATTTCTGCCTGTAAGGTGTTTAGATAGAACTGCCTTTAATTCAGTGAAGTAACAACTGGAAATAAATTCTGACTTCATCAGTTGAGTCTTTACCTTGATTAAATTGCCTAGTGTTTTTTGGTGTGCATCAGGAGAAATAATTTCAATCTCTTTTAGTCCTTTCCTGATTTCTTTAAAGTGCCAAATATATGAATCTCGATTTAGTCTCCTTATTCTTTCTGTGGGGAATATTCCCGTGGCAGCAAAGCATTAAGAAGTGTCATGAAATGCAAGTGCATCATGGGTTTACTTCAGGGACCCGATCGAAACATGATGTGTTTTGCTTGACAAAGCAGCATTGTATTGTTCCCCATGCCTCCCAAATAGTGGTCAGCTGTGCATTCTCACCTCTTCACATTCTGTGGAGAGAAATACATTCCATGTTGAACTTCACCAAATATCTAGACCATAAACCCACAGTTCCCCCAGCTTGTGAGCAAATATCTTATTCAGCAGTCAGGGTTCTGCAGGGGAATGACCCCTTTGGTATAGGAAAGATGGCTCCAGGGATGTGAGTTTGTACGAAAAGGCCGAGGAGTAGCATGGGCTTATTGAAAATGTGTCTCTGTGTGATGTGTGCTTTCTGCGAATTCTCAAGGTAGTGGCAGCAACATATTTATTTGGAATTAATACTTTGATTTCTATCAGAAGGCTTTGAGGTGTAATGCAGTCAAATGGAACAATTGGGGTGAAAACACAACAGAGATCGGACTATTAATGAATGCAACTGTGTCACGCCCATCTCCGGAAATGTACTATTTCTTTCATATTTAATCAGTAAGGGTTTGTATGTAAGTGTGTGTGTGTGTGTGTGTGTGGTTTTTTTTTTCCTTACTTTGACCTGTGTCAAAGGAAGCCCTAAATGAAATTTTTCAGGCACTCTTTATTATTGGCTAATTACTAATGGGCTCATATTTTCTCCCCTTCCTTACTGCTCAGAGATCATACCAACTGAGGTTATCTTCTATGTGGCTTTATAAGAGCAGAGTACCTGGGCACTGAAGCAGCCCCCCCACTGAATTCCTCAGAGCAGCCCTCAGCTGCTTTGTGACAACAAGTACAAATGGTATGACTTGCGTGCTTGCTTCTCAGTGAATCATTCATTACCTGGTGATGTGTCTCTCCCCAGGCAACAGGCATGATAGCAAAGCCCCCACAGCAAGGCATGTCTGGTCAACTTTGTAGCCTGTTAGTGGAAAATTTCAGTGTTTTTCTTTCTAAATGCTTGAGTTTATCTTGCCAACCAAAAGCAGAGCACAAATGACTTGGTGAGCATCAATGAGGCTCCAAGACTAAATGCTGCTTTAAAACAGGAAAGTCATTTGTGTTGTTTTAAGTCTTGAGTCTCCCAGAATGAGGTGTTAATGTTTCCACAGTTCTGGCTTTCATGGTTTTCCCCTGACTGCTTGCCATCTGTTGTGGTGCAGAGATATTTTCTACTGGGATACATGCCTTAACAATTTTTTTCCTCACTATCATATCAAATAAGCATTTTCTTGTCATCTTTCAGTTCTTGTAAACTGCTTCTGAATTGACACTTGTCCCTAATATGCTTAGGCAGCAATTTAGAGGGTGACTTAATTGAACAAGGTTAATTTTTTTTTAACCTAAGTGTTTGTTCCCTAAACACTTAGAAATGGAGGTTGATCTGTAATGGGGTACTATAATTATACATAACCATGCTTCATTGTGTGTCATTTTATAAGTGAATTATGAAATATTGTCATTTCTATGATCCTAATAGTAATTGGAAACAGATAACTGGATAGAGTGTTAGTTGAATGATTCAAACACAGGTACTCCACAGCTCATTTTATTATAGCAATAATAGAAAGGCATCAAATATAGAGGAGCTATCATATTTTTTCAGTATCTAATATAATGATACCTACTTTCTAAGAGATATTGTGACACTATGACTCCTTTTTACTTTTTATTCCGCTTTTATGGAAGCCTATTTTTGCAATTTTAAAACATTGAATCTTCACACCGCTAAAATGATTTTTAAAAGTTTGGTTTTGAATATTAGGTGTCCACTATGGGACTGGACTATGGGGACTTAGGTAGTGGGTGTCATGTGGTAATCACACCTGAAGGGGGTGATCCTCTACCTGTGATGCACAAATTGTCAGCATATATCAATGTTACCACAATTAAAAAAGAAAAAAAAAGTACATAACCAATAAATTCACTAATTAAGAATAACTACCCTTTGTCCTCAATTTTGTATGCAATTTTCAGTGAGTATATGCTTGTACTTTTTTTGTATACAGACAACAAGGTGATAAGATAGCTATAAATACTTTTACAGTCTGCTTAGGTTACTAGGTTATTAAGAACTGAGGATATCCAGAGCTGAGAACTAAGTATGCTTTTATCAGGTGAGTGATGTTTCCCACATTTCATTGCTTTATTGTTCCTCTTTCCCAACCTGGCTAGAGAGACACATGGCAACTACACATACCTATTTCACCCCTAGATACGCAGTGTACATTTTGTGAACAAATTCTTTGTATCCTCCAGAAAATCCTGGTGACATTCTAGAAACACAGTGTATAAGAAATGCATTTACTCTTCCATTCCTTCCCTTGTGGTAACTTTCATGATGCTCTTGCTGGCCTGAACATCTTAAACCATCGTAGCAAATAAGGCTTCTGGTTAGGTCTTTTCTGTCATATTTTCAGAACTGAAAGCATTCTCATAAAATGGACCACTTCTTATAAATCTGCACTCTGGTCTTAGGAGAACTAGATGTGAGACTTGGCCTATCCCAACCTAGTAACAGAGACCAACTCAGATTGCATATATTATTCGGCTTCTCAGAATACATCTATAAAACAAAGTAAAGTCTCATATTATTGAAAAGATAATTCACATGGAACATTTTCTCAGATTTCTGAATCTCCTGCAACTTTTACTCTCTTGGACTGTATCTTCTCATAAGACTATTATTCTGCCCATCATTTACTCTTATACAATGCCTTTTGCTGTCCAATATTTGAGATGATTTAAGTTTAGAAACAAAACTGACATAGGACCATATTTTCTCATCACAGAATTTTTCCCTGCATCCACACAGCTGTGGTTCTGCGTGACCACAAACTGTTTAAATATCCTCTCTTGGCCAGATGTCAAGTGGAAACCTCAAACTTTATTTCAACCAAGTCTATAACTAATTCCTAAATGATCTCAGACTATTTAAGCTCACAGTGTCACAGCAACGTTTTGCTCTCTTCGACCTCTCCATTTCTGTCATTTTATTATACTAATATTAGACACCACCAGCACATGTCGATTTTCTCAGGTCTTCCTCTTACCTTTAGTGGAACTAAAGGCATTGCTTAAGTTCCCATTCATCACTCCCTGCTTTAAAAGTTAGAAATCATTTGACTTTTGGTGTCAAAAAGTCATTGTGTGTGTGTTTTCTCAGTTACAATTTTTTTTGTACTAGGCAGTCAGATGTTGTTGCCAAGAATGATTTTGATTGAATCCTACCTCCTACACCATGACATGCATGTTAATTAGTTGACAAAGTAGAAGCAATTCATTTCTCTTTACTCATAATGGGAAGTTTTGATCACTTGTCCAGGTAGAAGGACTTATTAGCAAACACTCTAAAATTCTGCAGTCATATCATTTCCTATTGTTCTTCAATAGTCACAGAAAAGGTAATAATATTTTGCTTGGTTGATAAGATATTTGGAAGTTTCTTGCTCATTTGTGTCATGCAATTAAAATTCTATAACATTTTATAAATGATTCGCCCTTTTACCCCCACTGGATGGGAGTGGAAGTTTTTTTTTGTTTGTTTGTTTTGTTTGTTTGTTTTTTGTTTTATGGTAGCGTGCTTCACATGTATAATGAAGGATTTTAAAATGACACTGCCATCAATGCTGCTTATTCTTTATATCTAAAATGTAAAGCATCAATAATGTGTTAATCTTAATCTCCCTGGGAGAACACAAGGTACAGTGGATCTTGCAAAGTCTATAATATGACTTGAGGATTATAATATTCTTTAAAACACAAAAAAATCATCAATGGCCCAAGAGAGAAGGAAGACCTTTAAAGCATATTGAAATTATTATTCAATAAGGCAAATGTATTATTTGATACCTTCTTTGAGGTCAGTAGCAGGTAAAAGACCTGTGTTAACAAAATTATGTTTAAAGGTCAACAGCTGTTTTATTCCAGTTACATCCAACTTCTGAAGCTGTTTAAGCATATCTTCTTATTTTGAAATTACTGTGGGGAAGCAATTTTATCCATACAGGATGTAGGGCCTATCACAGAACAAGTACTTCAGTAGTAGTATGTGGTTATATTAACTCCAGTGAAGAATGTTGGAAAATAAAGAAAATGTGGTGACTGAAGATATGAAATAGCCCTAAATTAGGGACATTAGTCTAGAACTTTAGCTCATAGGTTTAAGGAAAGACTGTTATTCTGAAGCAGTGAGTATTGAGAATGCTTGCTACTAGCATTTCTGGATATTCCCACCACCCAAAACTTTGAATTATAGTTTAACTCTATTCAATATCTCACTGGTGTGTTGATGCTATTTAAATAAAGCACTGAAGTAATAGTATATTTAAGTTACTAAATAACTTAAAGAAAAAATACACATATACCAGAGTTAAGTGATCAAAAGATTGAACATGTTACTTGAGGTGTTCGTAGGAAGATTCAGATGAGAGGCCAATATATTGGTCAGAGGAAGGATAAGAATTTTGGAATCAAATCCCAATAAAATTTTTGAGATGATGATTAGTATGTGGACCAGAATCCAGTAAACCTTTCAAGAACTGAGAGAATGTCACCAGGTGCCTTCCAATAGACTATAGATCAGTCAGGCTGTCCACAGATTCATATATGGTAAAAAAAAAAAAAAAATTGGGCCCAGAATATTCACGGTGTGTGTCCACTGAAGGTTTACAGGTCAAGACTATATCTATTAATAATTCATGAATTATTATTTTTGTTGAAAAATAATTTCATTCAGAATATTCATTTAAAAGTTATTTTAAAATTATGACTAATAGTAAGAACATCAATTGGAATTTCAAGGATCTTCCTCCCCCCACACCATTTAAGCCAACATTCATGATCACATAAGTCAGGCACTGAGACAGACTCTAAGGAATACAGAAATTTATAGATTCTGTTCTCTGATGACTATAAGCTCACAGAATATTGGTAAGGCAACTGAGGATATCTGCAATTATTGAACAGTGTTAAGGCCTGTGATGAAATTATGCGGGAAGAGCTAAAGGGGAGAAATGGATTTGCTCCTGTATTTTATGTACATTGAGTTGTTGGTCATGTGTGAACAAAACCAAAAGTGAACTTAGAAGAAAATATTGCTGGAGTAAATGGAATCTGTAGAGAAAAGAAGTTGTCAGGTGGGTATGAGGGAGGAGCTATTCAAATTAGCAATAAAAGTATATACAAAGGTATTGAGGAAAACAAGTGTGTATTCTTGGAGTAGTATTAGGTAGGCCAGTGTGACTAAATTGGGTATGGCAGAAATGGGATGGCAGGAGATCATGCAAGAAAAATAAACAAGGGCCAGATCATAAAGGGCCTTTGTAGGCCAAAATGAAGAGTCTGGACGTTACCTTGGAAACAGCAGGAACCCACTGAAGGATACTAAGCAGGCAGTGGAATAATCAGATTTGCATTTTGCAAAAAAAGTAATACTGGCAGCTTTGTGATGAGTACTTTAATAGAGGTATGTGGGGGAGTTGAGGGAGTATAGGGGAGGTACACAGAGGATACACCTAACTCAGTTAATAACTGACAGGTTAAATAAGCTCATAAAACTGGTACAAGCATTTCTGGAATGCAGAGTAATTTCCTTTGAGCTACATTTTGCTCCAGAATTTTGAGTGTTTTTCAGTTCACAGGAGTTTGGGAGCTTTGCCAGGAGATGATGGTTGAAGGACACAGTGATTTTCAGCACATCTGTTGATTCTAGCGGCATCATGTGATTAGAAGGCTATGGGGATGCAGGGGACAATGTTTCTACCCCTTTGAGGATGCCATCAAGAGATTCAGTCTCCAAAGTGGCCCCGGTGGTTTTATCAGGACCCGAATCCTGTCTTCTTCTGTCATCAGCAGTGCCACTTGGCAATGTTGGGAACTTGATGTTCTCTTTCAGTCTTCTCTGATCTAGATAAATGGTTGTGATCAGCTTCTTTGTATTTAAAGAGTGGGGAGACTATAAAATCCAATCAACCTTTCAAATTCCCTGTAGAGTGAGTTTAGGGTTATGCCAACATCAGGATCACCCTACAGCAAAAGTAATGATGTTCAATTATTTACCTAAGGAACAACACACAAAACTTAATTTTAGCTACCAGATCTTGTGTTTCTCATGGGTAAGAGCCCACAGTTGCATCAGTGCTGATAGCTTCCTTTGGATGTAAAATCAAAGGTTGTCATGACCTTTTTTTGAATGGTGGCCCTGGCATTTGCTGCAGTTATGAAATCAAACAGCTGGATACCTTGACAATGCAGAATAGGAAGAATCACCTGCAAGAAAAGTTCCCTGATATTTGCACATTTCTTTATTTGTTGCCTAATTCTAGCTGACCCAAACTATATTCAGCAGTCGGAAAATTGATTTTATTAAAATTGGTAAGTAAAACATACATACTTTGGTCATTACCAAGTCATAATATTTTTCATAGTTTGAACATCTTTATGCATGAGTCTGACATTGTCTATAATGATGGTGCTGAGTTGATCTTCCTATTAATATTTTATAAGTTCGGGTGTTTTTACAGGGACTCCCTCCCCACCCCCCATGGCAACAGTTTACTTACAAGGAAGCAAGAACCCACTGGATTGATGTACACCAGCCAGTATTATCTAACATGGAAATGCAATGTTGTTGAAGACAAAGTTTGCCTAAAAAGTAAAAGTGAATAAACTGCTTTTATGCTATTATTTCAGGGGTTTTATTTTTGTTTCCTGTTGAGGTCAATATTGTCTTTGCTTATGATCTAACTGCATAACTCTTGGCATACGATTGCCTTTTGTTTTGATGTATTTACTGATGCTCTTTCATGGAAGTGTTGATGGGAGTTAAACTCCCACCTTAATTTCCAGGTCAGCATTGAAACTTTATGATGTCATTAGACACTGTACTATTTCTTTTTGTAGAGATTCTCTTTGTATATCCTCAGTACCCTTTGTATTTTTGTCTCACTCTCTTGAGACAAATATGTTTTGCATATAAGGAATGAAAGGTACAGGATTATTAAAATATATACTCAAATTCTCATAATTTTTAAGTCATGGGGTAAGGGTGTAAACTTAGGCATTCCAAATCCAGAAATTTTATTTACAGCAGCCGTGCTGTTCTGTCTTAATACAGTGTCATTTTCAATCAGGATAGAGAATGCCATCCAGAAAAAGGTTCCCAGTATTACCCACAGATCGTCTGGCTTTAGAACCAAAATTTTATACATAATAAAAAAATAATCCCTTCTTACCATTCCTGGAGAATTACTCAAGAAGTGGAAACCTATGTCTAGAAAAAGAACTTCCATAAATATCCATAGGCTGCTTTATTAATAATTACCCCAAATTGGATACAATCCAAATTTTTATCCTTAGGTGAATGGATTTTTGGTGTTTATTCATATTCATACAGTAGAATTCCACTCAACAATGAAAAGAGATGACTTACTAATACATAAACATAGGTAAATTTTACAGAGACAATGATGAATGAAAGAAACCAGGCACAAGCAAGCATATACGGCATGATTCCATTTATATAGAGATCAAGAAAAGGCAAAACTAAACTGTGACTAAATATCAGAACAGTGATTGCCCTTGGAGAGGGACTGTAAAGGAAACAGACTTTCTCAGGTGATAGAAATAGAATTTGTCTTCATTGGGATGTGGGACGCTCAGGTTTATCTATTTGGGGGGAAAACTTCATTGAACTATACTGTTAGGATTTGTATATTTTATTCCTTAGAAACTCTATCCCAGTGAAATTATAAAACACACAAGCAGGAACAAATTTCAACTCTGAAACTAACTTTGTCACAGTGCAGGTGTGCAGAGTATATCTAGTCCATCCCCCAACCAAGAATCCTGAATCTACTTGTTAGCCTGGGCTGGGGCTTTGAAGTGCACAGGGGAAGTGATGGTCAAACAACATCAGCAAAAGGTATCAGAGCCCAAGTCTGACCCCCAAGGAAATGGCTTTCATCTTCTTGAGTGAAGCCCTATGCGATGTTTACCTGTGACATGTAAGTGCTTATTACACTAGGGCAAGGATAAACCAAGTCAGACCCAGTCCTGTCTGGGATTTCTGATCGCTTTCTTCTGGGTGCCTGGTCTAGGAGGCAGCAGTAAAGTCTGAGTATATCAGTGTTCCCAATCAAAAGAGGGCCATGGAAGCAGGTTAGGAGACCTCAAAAATGCTTTTAACAATTATCCTATAAGCATTCCATTCCTTTCAGTCTTGAGCAGAATGTTAATACTTTTGTTTTCTCTCCCTAAACCACCCCACCCCAAATATTCCTTCCCTTGCCTTTTCTCTATATTCAGGGCTCTACAAAAGTGCCATATTTTCAGGGAGAGATTTGTTGACCACCTGATTTACAGTAGTGGACCTCTATTTTCACTATCACACTCTGCTCTCTCACTTGCATTTCTTCATAGACTTTGTATCTTTCTACATTAATATTGGTTACTTTGGACAAGTAAAGGTAACTATAAGCATGGCGATCAGGCAGAAATGAGTAGACTTTTCGTAGTATCTGCTACTCTGGCAATGACATTCAGTCTCAAGAGTAAAGGCACTTGCTCCAATTTATCTTTTTTTTTTTTTGATACTATGAAAACATTTTTCTTTTTTTTTATAAGAGGTACTTTTTATATATATATATATTTTATTTATATATAAATTTCACAACTTTGTAATCTCAAGGGTTTGCCCCCTCCCCTCCATTCCCCCCCTTTCCCTCCTGTTCATAGTTGTGCATTTCATTTTGGTGATTAGCTTGTTTTGACTTTCCTCAAGGCTTTTATTTATTTTCTTTTTTTTTTCACTATATCCCATACATTAGTTTATCTTTATGATAGAAGCAGAGAGTGCTACTTTTGTCTGTGTTGATATCTGTCAGAACTTGTCTCCTTTCATACTAAAGGAGATCATTCCTTCCTGTGATAGAGAATTTTCCTCTTTGCCACCCATAAGCTGCTTTTGATCCCTCTTATCTCTCTTCCTGAACGAGTATCACTATTTTACTATTTCCCAAGCAACTTGCAGAGTTCCAAGCCTGATACTATTTTGAATTTAGTAGAGATATATCTACCCAACCTCTCATATTTATGGCTATTTTACTGGCTCAAGTCTTCCTAAATTAAATGTCTCCATATTGGACTCTTAATTTTCAATAATAAAAAGAAAGGGAGTTTATGCTGTCAGAATAGTAGTTTTATGAGTTAATTTTCCCTATCATAAGATTATTCCACATACATGATTGTTCAATTTTCTTTCATGATGAGAACTTAGAATCACGTGATAAGCAAGTGTATATTGCAATTAAGAATTCTGAACATCAGTGCCAGTGTGAGCCAGTTAAGTTTATTTCAATGTGGGTTGAGCAAACAGGAGATTACAATATGAGAGATAAAGAAAAGACATCTGGGGAGTTAGTAGATAATCTAGAAAATCCTCTAGTCTAGAAAGAGAGATGTCAGATGATTTCTTAGCATTCAATGATGATGCTATGTTGGTCACAGAGAGGTCATTGGTTACCTTTGCCTGAGCAGTGTTTTAAAGTGCTGGCAACAAAAGCCCCTATGGTGTGAGAACGAGGAGATAGTAAATATGAATATGAAAAATTCTCTATATATCTGTCCTGGGAGGGAGCAGAGAACTGGGGTTGGAGATGGAGATGAATTTGGTAATATGGAGAAATTCTCCTGTGAGTTTCCCTTGCTAAAATAGGAGGAAAGTATGACATTCTAGAGGTGGTAGGAATGATCCCATAGAGAGGGAGAGACTGGTAACACAAGAAGGAAAAGGACAATTGCAGGAGTTCCAATTTTTATGCAAGACCTACTAGAATAGCAGTAAAAGACTGAGAGTGAGACATGTACTTGAGACGCTGGCATGCAGAATGGTGATGAACACTGAAATGAACTACTGTAGTCAAGTCGAAGGGAGCGAAAGGGTGTGACGCTTCCCTCCAGCACCCCTCCCCCCATGAAAAAGCAAACATGCTAGGACAGTGCAATAGCATCTAGTGCCATTTGAAACTTGTGGCCTTGCATTGTCAGGAGCCCCATCTAAAACAGTTGTATAGTTGTCTCCAAGGACATTCAGGAAGTGAAAGAGTTTAGTAAAGTGTGTCTCTAGTAAATTAGATAGAAAGCCATGTCTTGCTTACTTTTTAAAAATATTTCCTGATCTGAAAAGTATCCCTAAACTTGCCTTAATTCCAGCCTGTATTCTGGCCCATCATTGTGATGTCAAGTGACATTTTCTCTTATGTACAAGGCAAACATTAATTTTATGTCTGGTGTTTCCAATTTCCTACTTAGTCTTCTGCCATTTAATCTTCCACTTCAACATGATTATCACTCCCACTTATACTTTTTCATTTTCCTTTCCACATTTATTCACATTTCCCTGCTTTATCACCTCATACCTTTTAAATATTTCTGTTCCTCTGTGGCTCTTCCATTCTTCCTCAATTCCTTTGTCTTAAATTTCCTTCTAAAAACCTCACCCCTATAGATTTTTCCCTGCCACATCCTATGCTGAAACATTTTATTATCCTATCATATGAAATATGTTATTTCAACAAGGCACTTAATAAAATTAACTAAAAGTTCACGTGTTGAGATTATTTTCTCAAAATAGCCTAAGCGCCAGAAAAAGAATACTTGGCATTATAATGAAATTGAATGTAAAATCTACTCTATTTCTATAGCTGTAGCTTTTATTGATCACTTGATATTAGTAATTTAACTGAAAGCACAATTGTTGGTCACTTGGGCAGCATAAAAATGGGTATAACCTGGAGACCATCCATGGGGGTGCTTATAATTTGGAATGTGTTTGTCCCCTTCTAAGATAATAGCTTTTGGGTCCTCACTTGGCAGTGTTCAGGGAATCTAGAGCCCTTGATCATCTTCTGCTTCCACCCTTGCTGTTGGTAGATTTTTTCTTATTTTCTTAATGCTCAAAAATAGTATGTTGATCCCTTCATTAACCCTGGATCTTTTCTAAAGGAAAGCTCTAACCTAATCAATAACTACATCTACTGAAGTACATAATAAAATTAACTTTAAATTAAGAAGGCTTTTAAAAAGCTTTCAAGAAAGTTACCATCTCTGTTATTTTTAAACCCTATAAATATTAAAGATTGTATTAAAATGGCTCTTGTTGCTGATAAAGATTACAGTAATCCCAGTGTACTATACCAAGTCTAAAAAAATTGAAGGTTGATTATAATTAAATTGTAGTTATTAACCATAAGTATATGTCACTATTGAACTCCAGGTATACTGGCAAGCCAATTCTCTGCCTCTCTGACTTCAGCCTCCAAATCTAGGACATTGTCACACCCCACCCCTGGCATTACTCCAGTGCCAACAGATCAATCTGGCTGCTAATGAGAAAAAATATAAAAAAAACCCATTGGGACTCTTAGCCCAGCTTCAAGTCAGCCTTAATCAACTCTGACTTATTTCTTGTTACTAGACCTAAACTTAACTAATAAGGTTACCATTTTTCATCTGTCACTGCTTGCTCTCCTTACTCTGTACTTCCCCCTCTCTGGCTCAGCTAACTTTGTTTTTCCCATTACCCTAAATATTGGCCCTACCCCCATTTTGAAATGTTTAATTTTAACTAACATTAGATCTTCCTGTTGTCAACTGACTTTGTGATGAGACTTCCTGTTTTTCTCTGTGATCTCCACAGAATACCTGTTTAACTAAGGTGAGTTAGTCTCATCTCCAGGATCCTGGACATTCTTTGTTTGGCTTATTTTATGGGTAATTTTGGTTAGCCCTTTTGCAATTGTCACTCAGTGAAATATCTCACAAATTAACCAAGTTCTGTTTTTCATTCACTAAATAATGAACCATTGAAGAAGTTAAGTGCCAGTGCTTTCAGGAAATTCAACCTGTTTCATCATTAAGGTATGGGTTATCCTATGTCTATTTGAGGATTTCTGGATCAACTATTTTAACCCCAACAGTGAAGATGAAACCTGGCTAAAGTTCAAATCAGACAGACTCAAAAATGTTTAAACAACCCCTTTAAAAGAGGTAAAATAGAAACAGTAATTTAGAGAATGTTAATTCTTAAAAGAATGAACTTAACAGGATTGTATATAGCAGTATAAATCCATGTTGCTTTAATAAAAGTTACACAAGAAAAAAGAGTCATGATGAAGTGCAAAATATGCAGTTGACAACACAATAGTCTTTGGTATAAAATTAAGGGTACTCTGGATGATGGGTGTGATGTGGTTACATACATTTGAAAATATGTGAACCTGTACCCCTAAGATATATACAGTGTTCTAAACCAATGTTGCCTAAATAAAATAAAAGAAGAAAAAATAAACTGAAGTTTATGGGTGATTCTTCTAAGCACAGGAATCTTAAGACATAGATATATCAAGAATGTGACAAGGACATGGCCAAGGGCTTTCTTATTACACCATGTGTAAACTCAGTAGGGGAAAGCAGAAGCAATTCACAGATGCAGGTTTGCATATCAAAAACGTAAAATTGATGTAAAAAAAAAGATTAAGTGAAAAGTGGGGGTGCTCCAAAAGTGAGCTGAAATTGGATTGTAGTTAGGTTGGTAACTGGGACCAAAATGAAAGCAAAGGGGGTAAAAATAAGTGATGAGTTTCTGTAGAATGTATTTGGGAAGATTGCAGTAAGAGCAGTGTGAAATTAAATGAGTGCAGGTAGGAAAAGGCACAGGATGGAAAATGCAAAGCAGTAAAGGTCCTTCAATAGGGTCCTAAGGGTTCTTCCTGTCATCCACCAATAACTATAAAAGGAGCTAAAGAGGTCTTCTGTGTCTGAACTGTTATATGCAAAAAGCATGGCTGGACAAAGGGAGGTCTATTCAAGGAATAAAACATCAGGTTTACAGGGAGACAGAAAAATACCATAGAATAAGTTTGAGTGTAAAATGAAGATAAGCCTGACAGAGGAAGAGAATAAAAAGAAAAGCTGAAGGACGTCATATGCCTTGAAATCCCATCCATTTCACAGTTTTGGTTTTTTAAATGAGAGGCAGACACATACTCTACCTAAACAACACCTTTTGTGATCTGGAAGGTGTGCCTTATATATTTTGAAATCCTCCTTTATGTGCGGAATGAAGCCTTGAAATATTTTTTGAAGTTGCAGGTCTGAATGTTTTAAATCTTGTCAACGATGGTCTATAACCTCTCTGGAAAAGAATATCTTAGTTTATTTTCATAATTGTAGCATTTGTATTTTTTACATATAATACTTTGCTTCCTAGAATGAAGAATATCAGTCACCATTACCCCAACCTATATAACACACACATACACCAATATCTTTATGTATCAATACTAGATAGCAATTAATACTACATTTAAAATAAAGTATTCTTAAGTAGGAAGAATGATGAGAAAGAGAAAAAATATGCTATGATGTTGATGAGAATACCATAATTATAAATGATCTACTTCTGTAAACAAGATCATAATGGCATTTCATAAACTATTTTTTATTGAGGTGATATATGAGAATCCCAGTAAGTTACTGAGATTGGTTTAAAAAATGTTAATTATTTATGATGGTTTTACCCTGAATGGGAGGACATGGTCAGTAAGATTTCTGATGTTCTCTTTTTTCATCATTGTGGTGTTATTTTTATATTGATTTTATATCATTATTGACAAGGAATGTCACACAAAAAATGCTTAAATTATAATCATGCCCTTCCATCCCTCGTAAGTATATAATACATAGCTTTTTCAGTCAGTATATTATTTAAATTTTATTAGTCTGCATTACTACAAGCATCTATGCTTGAAAGTAAAATCCAAATAGCCTCTAAGATCAACGATACATCAAATAGTTGACAATTATCCCCATAAAGTTCACAGTGTTTAATTATCACCCAAACTATAGATGCTGGATTTAATCCCTGTTCCAGTTTCTTGTTATAGTAGCAAATGTTTTGGATTTTCCCTTAATAAATTTGTTTTTACGGGTGAACATATCCTTATAGTCCTTAGCAGTGTTTCACATCCTATCTGTCTTGTGCCTGTGTGGTCTCTCTCATTTTATATTTGTTATTACGTTATCTTTTCTAGTTCTTCCCATAATTTCCCATATATTTCAGATTTTATGAAACAATTTTTATTAGTGTTGTCAGTCTGCAATTAGGTCATTTAATAAGTGTCAGAAGGTATGGTTCTGCTTCACGCATCTTCTATGATTGATTTTGTCATCTGTCCCTCCACATGTTACACATAATATTTCTCCCTGTACCTCTGGCTCCCCCATTCTACTTCCTCCATCTCATATGCTCACATCCATACTTGCAGAAGTTATTTTATTTTTCCAAGATGAGAATAATGGATATTAAAATTGTTAGTGTTGAGTATTTACTGTGTGCTTTTCTAAATGCTTTATAAATATTATGTCATTCAATCCTTATTACTGCCCTGTAAAATAGGTACTATTTTTAACATTATTGTCATTAACATACTTAACAGAGAAGGTAATTGAGGCAGAGATTGAGTATATAAATGTCTTTAGCTTGTACTGTGACAAAAACAGAGTCAAAATCCCCAATGGTCTGGCTCTGAAGGCCAAACTCTTTATTGAAAGATTACATTGTGATAAGATGAAGAGAGGAAAGAAACCTCAGATATTCTCTGTCTGAGAGATTCCCAACCTGAGGCAGTCATCTTTTTCTTCAATTTGATTCCAAAATTTCAGAAACATAAAAAAGAGAAAAAAGAAACATCACTCCTGAGAGTTCCTGCAAGGTCTGAATTCATAGTCAGAAGATACTTTAGAGTCCCAGATTATCAATCTACCACCAGAAAGGGCTTCCTACTCAATAATCTGGTTGGATGTCTTGAGATTTATTTTACATAAAACCATCTCTCTCAGTGAACTGATTTTAATGTTCTACATCATCAGAAAAGGAGAGCAATTTGGATTCCAAATGCTAAATCACAACAATAAACAGTATGGATAATGAAGTACTTGGACTGGAAGAGGATGAAGTTGACAATTAGATCTTGAAGTCACAGTAAGAGGGTGATGTCACAAACATAGTTTGAATTACTTTCATATTTGTTAGGATTTTTGTAGTGCTGCATGTACTTTGAAACATTTTTCCAATATAAGTCCTTAGAAGGTCTGAGAAACATGTAGTTAGGGCAATGAGAGGTAGTTAAAAAGTTGGTGTCTCACTCTCAGAGTATAGCAATATAATTTCATTTTCATTAGAAACCTTCCTATCTTTAACATTGAAAATTGTGTTAAGGATGAAAATACTGAGGTGCATATGCCTTTCAAGGTTGAGGAAAATAATTTGATTTTCATCAAATTATGCTTATATGAGTATTAAAAATTCACTGAAGGCTGAAAATGTTGAGATCCTGAATCCCATTTCCAAGCATTTTTAATAAGGGTATTTGGGTACCTCAAGTTCCAGAGTATTACTACTATTTGTCTAGAAATGGTGTTCACCATACTCCTTTACCTGTTATGAAGCTTCATCTGCAGAATGTGAGATGAGATTATCTAAATTCAATTCACACATTTGCTTCAAGGTTAAAATGTCCTCACCCCACAATGTGGTAGGGGGAGGGAAAATGCTTTGTTCAATGTTAATGGAAAAATTTCACCTGTGAAATAGTTTCAGAGTGCAAAATTAAATTACCTATGTATGTTCTATGTGCACTCCCTCGATCTTCTTCTGTCTTCCTCAATCTTTCTTTGGATCCCCCAAGAAAGAATGGAGTTAATCAAGAGCTATTGACATGAAAGATCATTTCACATGATAAAACATCTCTCCTTAAGGTATTCTTGGTGCAAATGATCCCTTCAAGTATTACATCTTCAACTGAACTATAAGAAAGGGATGCCAATGCATTCTCATGTAGCCTCTTGCAACTCATCACATAGAAGGGGTGCTTGATTAAAGGCTTAATGATGTTGCTCTGAAAGAACTTGGCAGTAACCAAAGCATGCAACAACTCAGCTGACTATGAACAGGTCTACCTCTAACTAAGTCCATGTATGTGGTCCATGGGTAACATTATAAACACCACCTGGAAACTCCTAAGAAATGCAGAATTCTGTGTCCCACCTCAAACTTAATCATATTGTGTATTGGAATAGGGACATGTGATTGGTTTGCACATTAGTGTCTGTAAAGCAGTATTGTATCACAGTCAGATCATACTGTAGTCATTTCACCTTGAACACTTCTTTCTTTCTCTTTATAATTCTAAATCACAGACAGTCTCTTCTTTCTTACCCTTTGGCTTACAGTAGAGACCTACTAATTCCATCTTTCTCCCTAATAGGATTTAATACTTAAGAGAATTCTTTAAGCTGTTTATGAAAAGTAATCAATATCTGATCATATTTGCTTCTCAGATAACTTTGTTAAACTTATCTGAGGAAGATAACAGAGTAAATTTAGATAATAGAGTTGGTAATGTTCAATCTTATATATTCTAGGCCAGCATCACCTCAGGTCTCTCAGAAACCATGGTAGAGAACTAGATTCCCCAAAGTGCATGATTTCTGAATTTCATAGCTACGGAACTGTACTTGTATTTTATGTAGATAAGGGGCTAGGAAACTTAAAAAAATTTATTCTGAAATTCCAGACATATAGGGTATTTTTATCTTCACCTAATGTTGATTTTTGCTGTCTTTTGTCTCTCTAAAAGCCAAGGTGCTTCAAATTTTAATGAGATTATATGATGTATTATCATAGCTTGTGAATGCAATTATAAGCTGTGATTAATCCTGCTCCATCTGAGTAGCAGTATTGGGTGTTATTTTTCCTTCCTGTTGGGTATATGTGGCACTTTTACTTTATGAACTTTGACCAAAACTACTGCAGAAGAGAGTGGGAAACAAATGGAATGTTAGGTATAAGGCTTTTTATGACTGATATTAGGTAGAGTTTTGTGAGAGTCTGGGAGAAAACATCTCACAAAAATTCTTACCATCTGGGAAAAAATTACATCTTCATTTATATACATATTACTAATCTGCAGAATAAAAAATAACAGTGAATATTTCTTGCTGAATTAAAGCATATAGTTGATTAAATTTAAGTAATAGGTCTCCATATATGTGCCTTTCTCAGGACACCTATATAGGTTTTGCATTTTAAGGAAGCTATAGATGATTAATCTTAGCATTAATAAACCTACTGAAGAAATCAAATAGAGGCTGGGCACGGTGGCTCGTGCTTGTAAGCTTTAGCCTATGAAGCAGCTGGGGCTAGGGATCGCGGTTCGAGTCCCGCCTGGGGCCCGTAGTGAGACCTAGTTCCAAAAAAATAGCTGGGCATGGTAGTGCCCGCCTGTAATCCCAGCTACCTGGGAAGCTGAGGCTGAGGATTGCTTGAGTCTGGGGTACCCTGGGCAACGAGAGCCTGCGGTTCCATGGGCAAAATAGTGAGACCTAGTCTCAAAAATTTTTTTAAAAATAAAATAAAATAAATAGAAATCAAATAATAAGTTAAAGAAAATTCCTCTCTGCATTTAAGCAATATATTTTTATTTGCACAAGCTTTCATACTGGTTCACAAACAACGTCAATGGGCTCAAACAGATGAATGGATCGAAATGATGTAGTGTATATACACGACGGAGTACTACTAAATGATCAAAAAAATATAAAATCATGCCATTTGTGGCAACATGGATGTTGTTGGAAGGTATAATGATAATTGAAATAAATCAGAAGGAAAAAATAGATACTTGATAGTTACATTTACATGAGGACTATTGAAAAACCAAGGGTAAGTTCAGACAAACATAAAGCTTGAAACCTGACCACAGATATGAGGCATCCATGAAGAGTGGGAGAGAAAGAGAAGGATGAGTGGGGAGGAGTGAAAATGGCTTTGGAGTTTGCAGGGACAGGCATTGAGGAATATGGTAGAGGACGGTAGGTACTTCTGTGGTGGGAGAACTATGGTGATTACACTTGGGGAAGAAACCATATATTGTTCAAAAATAAAATCAATAAACATGAATTAATAAAATTGAATAAAAGTAAAAACCAAACTAGTTCACAAATTATTATGCAACTAAACTCACCTGGAACCCCAAGAAGTATTGTCTACAAGAAGGAGCCAAATCCTTCACACAGAGATTTTTTGGATACTGTTGCATCTGTTTGTGTCATTCTCATTCCAATCTATGTACCTCACTCTGGCAGAATACCTGAAGATCTAGTTATCTCCCTTCTCAGAGCAAGAGGATGAAGTTGTAGGACTAGGAGGGAATAGGTTAGAACAGGACTCAAAATTATTTAATTTCAATCTACCAGTACTTTTAAGAACCTTACCTGGTCGATTGTTGAAAGGGAGTTAGTACAATTACAGCCTTCTTCCAGCGGTACTCTCTGTCAAGAAAAAAAAATCTAGCTGTCAGCTGCCTTTCTTATTCTCTATCTGTGCTTCAATTTTATAACTGCTTTTCACTCCTGCCAGAAACATTAATTCCCAGCGCTCCCATCAGTGAACGGTTTGGTGAGACGCTAAAGCAGGACCGATGATGAATAAGAGGGACTGAAAAAAGTAAAGACTTGTCTTCAGTTGCAAAAGATAATGGCAGAATTGTGACTAATAAGTTGTTCGCAGTTCTTTGAACTTTGCGGAGAGGTATATTAAAAGATGAGTCCTTCATCATGAACAGCTTTTGGATGCTTCATTTTATCAATGTAGAAACTGGCACAGATACTCTCCTTTGTCCAAAACTGAACTGAACCTAGGTCAGTTGACACACAGCAGTCCTGCTTTTACAGCGTTAAAATGCTGTAGGAATGCTGATTAGCATTCCTGAGGTCAACTATACTGCTTTGGCTCAGCCTAGGAGCATCCCTCCTCTGTATTGCTGAGGAAGGAAATTCTGTCCTATTTTAAATCCTGGTGACATAAAGTAAGATTTAGGATTGAAATTGGCTGGCAGTAGGTTCTCACAATATATGAGTTCTTTTCCGATGCTAAGATTTTAGCCAAAAATTCCACTCTTGCCAAAGGTAAAAGTGAGTCATACTAAAGACAGTGTGATACATAGCAGGGCTCTGCCCCCCCCCCCCTTTTAAGATGGACCACTCAGTTATTATGTAATCATGTTTTCCTTGACATATACTTTTGCATTAATGTATTTGGGCTAGTGTCAACAGTGGAGATGTGAGCTGATAATGTAAATGCACTATGGGGATCTTGTAGTAAGGTCATTAATGATCTAGATGCTTGTAAATAATAAGAAGAGAAATGTCAAGAAGAAAAGTCCTTATTAACTACAGAGGCAAACTAGAAAAATTCAGAAGTTTTTTTTTTTCAGTATCTATCACACACAACTGGATTTGTGACACACTAATAATAAATTGATTAATAAAGGCAACACTAGTCTATCAAAGCAACAGCTGCACTTGCTAACCAAAGAGATGAACATGTTTTCCTGTTTCCACATGGTGATTTTAGAAGATCAATTTTCATTGTATGTGAGTTATATCTTTCCTTGTATACTGAATTACATTTTTGTGGAGGGTTCTCTGTGAATTGGGAGCTTCTCTGTACTCAGCCTACTGTATCTGCTCCTCTGGGTCCTTTTCCCCCTGACAGGTAGTATGCACTGATAAGATGGTGTGGCTATGGGTGTGCAGTCTGTCCATGAAATAAAGGTGCATAAAGTGAACTACACAATAATTTGTAAAGTTTTCTTGGTTTAGGGAACACCAGAATGTGTAGAATATGTAACCTATTGATGGCACAATTACAGGCATCAAGATAACTTGGGTATTTTTTCTATTTCCTTCATTCTACTAGCACTGTATTAATGTGACTCTTTTAAGCTTAAGGCAGTCTTTGGTACTATTTCTCCTAGATCACACATCAAGTTATCATTAATTGTGGCTGGCTTGGTGTGAATGGCATATGTGATTTTTATTTGTAAAGGAAAAAAGTGAACAGCAGTGTGGATCTTTGTCCCCTTGTTCAGGTGAAGAGACATCAACATAGATTTTACAGAAAGTTAAATGACCTTCACAATGTTATCTGGGTGGGGATGGGGGGGCAGGCTGCGCTGGACTCAAGTTGCATAATTTGTCAGACAAGTGAATGAATAGTACAGATCCCCTTCATTGAGTTTAGGAAGTAAGGATTCCTGCCACATTATTAGATGCTTTAGAGGTACAAAAGAAACCTAAGGAACTTTTGCAGCTGCAACCAAAGCTAAAGCGATAAAGCAACTTGTCTTAGATTACAGAAGAGTGGCAGAACTCTGACTAATGACAGGCAGTTAGTATTGTATGGCTTGAGCAGATTTTCAATTAAAGAACTAATGTGATAAAGATAGTGTTTTTAATCTCTTTGTAATGCTGTTTTTTTGCACCTAACTTTTCCAGCACTCTGGTCTTAACACAGTGTTTCCCTCTGAGTAAAGGCAGATTTCACCCTCCTCTTATAGCAACCTCTACCTGAAATAAACATAGCACGCAAATCTGTTCACACTTTGAAAGTAACATGCATAATTTTGACAATTTATTGCATTTTGATTAATCTTTAGAATATTTTAATCACATCTTTTTTTTCCCCAAGGGCTTTATATTATCTTGCAAATAAATGCTTATCATTTTTTCTGTAGTAATATTCTTGGTTTTGTTGTTTAGTCAAACTATTTTAAGAGCAGGTGGGTCTCAGGAGTAAATAATGAAATGCATATTTGTTTTTTGTTTTTGTTTTGTTTTGTTTGAGACTAGGTCTCACTATATTTGTCCGTAGAACCACAGGCTCTCGTTGCCCAGGGTACCACAGGCTCAAGCAATTCCCAGCCTCAGCTTCCCAGGTAGCTGGGATTACAGGCACGTGCCACCATGCCCAGGTATTTTTTGGGGACTAGGTCTCTTTGCGGGACCCAGGTGGGACTCGAACCACGATCCCTAGCCCTTGCCTCTTCATAGGCTGAAGCTTACAGGCATGAGCCACCATGCCTGGCCCATGAAATGCATATTTGAATGGGTTCCCTGAAAGTTACGGTACATTCTACTAACCCAGAAATGCCAGTCCCATGTAGGGCAAGTAGAGGTTTTTCCCAAAATAACACTTGACACTGTGGAAGTTTGCACATTTCAGCTTGCTTTATTACTGACTGGGGTAAAAGAGTTTTACTCTCATTTAGGGATGGACATTGAGTGCTTGTTTCATTTGCATGCCAGTCATGGTGGAAATAGACTAGATTTTTTTTAAAGTTACCGTTTTGCTTTTTATCATCATTTGTTTTTCTTTTACCAGACTTATAAGTTTGCTAGTTAATGCCACAAGGGAACGAGCTGCTGTCTTTTAATGTTTATATTAGAAGGTTTAATGGAAGAGAGAGAATGTCACTGTGGTAATTGGCCATTTCCCGCCTTAATAGCATTCGGGAGCAAAATCTCTTTAGATAGCAATGCTCAGCAAAAGGCGCTGGGGCCGCTTCTTCTTTGATTTGTCCATTCTTATGTCTGCATGCATGTTTTCAGGGCTTTTGCCAAATGAGCTTACCAAAGGCTCTAGGCCTGCTGTTTGGCATTTGCTGCATGATGGAAGACAGAAGATGGGTGAACTAAAAACAAATTAACAAAAGCAATTAGAGACTTCTGAAACATTGGAGAATTCAGAACTAACAAGGGGCTTATTGTGGTGAATATGTACTTGCTCCAATGTAATTTTTACCATAATATTCAAGTTATTTAAAAAAAACTCTAATTAGACACAACTCCATTGTAGAGATTACAGTAACTGTGAGACTCAGAATAAGTCATTTTGCTAGCTGAGTAAGTTATTGTCAGGGGTGGGGAACTAGAAGGGTATCACTTTTGAGAACCTGAGAAGGTAGTTTTGAATGGGAAAACATTCATTTTGGGAACCTGAGATCTTGAATGGCAGAAGGCATTTACTTAAAAATTACAGCATATGGTTAAAGACTTGAACTTTGTCTCAAAATCTTTTCTGCCTTTACCAGTTTGGTAACTTGTGATAATCAACTTAAACTCTGTGATCCTGCCTCCTTATATACAATAGTAGTGTAATACTTCAATAACTGTTACTGTGATGCACAAAGGAGATAGTATATATATATATATATATATATATATATATATATATATATATATATATATAATGATTATTGAAGTGCCTGACATAAATACTAAGTATGTGCAAAATGACATTAGTATTTTTACTTATAAAGATTTATTATTATCTACCCTCAGTATTTTCTTTCATTGAAATATCTTTTAAAAACTGTTTCAGCTTTTCCTCTTCTTTAAATAGGTGACAAGATTTACCATTCACTTATAAAACTTTGTACTATGATGGATATCAGAGGACTATGCTTCAAAATGAAAAGGCCATATATGAGTAATTCACAGCATCATACTCAATAATGAAAATTGAGACTTTAAGACTAAGTACAAGAATGTTCACTTCCATCACTACTAGTCAGCACAGTATTAGAAGTTGTATCAAGAGCGATTAGGGAAGAGAAAAATTTTGAGTGAATTCACTTTGGGAAAGAAGTGAAACTCACTATGGACACAAGCAAATCTGTTAGGAATAAGAACTCAATATAGTAATATATCAAGCTTCAAAATCAATATACAAGAACCTGTTGCACCCCTAAATGCAAATTATAATTAAGAAGGGAAGAAATAAAAATAATCCTATTTACTGCAAAATCAAAAACTATGTTAGGAATATACTAATCTAAGGAGGTAAAATACCTAACAAAAATAAAGACATTGTTCAAAGAAATAGAAGACATACAACAAAGATAGCTAATCACTGTTCATGAATTGGGAGAATTAATGTTTTTAAAATGATCATCTTTCCCAAAGCACTATACAGATTCAAAAATTAAATTGTTGTGGTATAACTGACACACCACAAAAATTACCTATTTGATTATACAATGACTTTTAATGATACTTGCAGTATTTACCTCCATTTTCACTATCCATTTTAGAATATTTTTCGCAACGTCCAAAGAACCACAAATCTACTTTCTGGCTCAACAACAACTTGTATGGACCCTAGACAATTGATATTAATGTGGTATTTTATGACAGATATCTTTCACTAATGTTTTCTGGGTTCATTCATGTTGTAATATGAATATGTACGTCATTCTTTTTAATAGCTGGGTGGTATTCCATTGAATGGATTTACCACATGGTGTTCATCAGTCTTTGAGCTTATGGTTTTGTTTCCACTTTTTGGTCAGTACAAATAATACTGCTTTGAATATCTACATACAACTCTTTGGACATACGTTTTCTTATGTCTTGAGGAGATACCTAGATGTATAATTGGGTTTTACTTTTAAGTTCAGTTAAATTAGCTACAACTGTATCAATTCACCTGCCAATTAGAGGCCTGTATTCCATTGTTTATATGAAGTAACTAATTTCAGATATGCATTAAAGAAACATTCCTAAAAACAAAACAAATCAAGGAACAATAACCCTTGAATAATTGAAAAAATTAATCACAGGATTGATCAGTTGAAGACATTTTACTCACATCACCTTTTGTTGATTTCTGAAGACAAAGTCCTGGTTTTGTTTTTTTAAAACCAAGTTCTGTTGTGTCTACACATTTTTAAGATAGCTATCTGAATGTCAATAGGACATATGATACCACAGGGTGGCACAGATTTTCCAGTGATTAATAGAGAGTATAAATAATGGTGTCTAAATCTGGGCATCCAAGCAACAGTGATCTATCTTGTGGCATTCCTAACTTTTTTCAAGGAACAAATCAGTCCTTGAAAGAAGTAAGAGAGAAGAGCAATGTTTTCACACCAGTCACTGCAGTGAAATACAATCTGTGAAAAGGAAAGCTACCAAGTGTTTTGTAAAGGTATCAGTGCTTTCTAGGAACCCCACCTAAGGGGTCATTTCAGATGTCATTTCAGATGTTAGATCAATGTGAATTCTTGGAAAGTAACACTTGTATGATTAAGTCTATCGTTTGCAAGTATTTCTATTCCAACTCTGCTCTCAGATTATAGAACTAGTTTTTTAGAGCATGGAGACAACACTAATCTCTCTCTATTCTCTCCCTATTCCCCAATGGATAACAGTATTATTAAATCGTCATTTATATAGTACCGTAGTATTTCAACAATGATAAGGTTGGTTGGACTTCACAGGTTAGTCAGTGGAGTTACATTTTTCCATTGTAGTTTCTTAGGATTCCTAGTCCTTACCCTACTTGCATCTTTTATAAGAAGGAAGTGATTTATACTGATTTGATGTCTATAGTTGCTAAATCAAAATAATTCAGCCAGGATAGATGATAGTGGAGTGTTTCTCAAAGTGTAACCCTTGAACTTGCTTCATCCTAATGACCTAAATAGAATACATGCTAGAAATGCATGGAAGTAAGATTCAAAAATAGTCCTTTTCATCACACTCTCCAGGTGATTATGATGCACATTGGTTGAAGAACACTGAAGTGAAGGTTTGGATACTGTCTTTGACTTAACTGCATCTGTTACCCAGCTGTAGCTAGATAAGAAGTAATTCAGCAGATCATTGTATATAAACAATTGCTTCACAAAGAGGAAACATCCCATCACTTCTATCAGCCTCACAATGCTGTGAGCCCAGAAAAGATTTAGAACCATCCTCACTGAGACCACAAATTGGATCTCTGTTTCTAGTCAAGTCCTTCTGTTTTGCTAGCCAAACACCATCATAGTGTTGCATCCTCAGATCTAATTGTCATGGTGGAGGGAAGGTGGTTCTCATTTATCACTACCAGTAATAAGAAAGGCTACAGAGAATTCATTTTGAGAAGGGCCTTTGAGAAGTCAAGACTACTTCCTTATCTCCAGTGAGGTGTCCATATTTCCAGCATACTAGAGACTAACATCATGTCCACTGGAATCAATAGTAACAATATCTTAGATTGGAGAGGGGCCATCTGAATCCTTTCCTGATATGAGTGAGGCTTCAGAAGAGTGGTGATTCAGTTCTCCACCTTGATGACTATTCTTTTCCGTGAGGGAATCACTGACCTATTTCATTTCCCTCCTCTGGAATAACCACTTACCTGCTCTTCTGCCTACCTAGAACTTCTCTGTCATTAATTGCCTATATCAAGTCTCAATGATGCCACAAATTTTTCCAGCATAACTAGTGTGATCTCTCTTCTGTCGCTCTTTACTCTTACTTGTATTACCTGCAATGTGCATCATCCATGTCTCAGGAGATATAAACAGATTAGTTTTATCTGTTTGTTTTATGTCCTCTATTATATTGCAAGCTACTGTTAGATGGGACAGAAGTGTCTTGACTCCTATGGTGTGAGTGAAGCATAAAATGCCCTCAGCACATAGCAAAAATTCATTCAGCTGAACTGAAGCAACCCAGATGTTGATTTAGGAGGGTTTCTGTTCTTACTATCCTTGAATATACCACTTGGCATAATGACTATTTTGAGCTGATGGTCCTTGGGACACCAGATATGTAGGAATTGATGTTGTAACTCCCCCTTTCTACCTATGAGCATATCATAAAATTTCCTGTGAGAGATGTACCCTCCCCATACCTAGGAGAACATTCTTTATACAGGAGTATGGGAGACAATGACAAAATGCACCTGTACAATCAAAACTATGAAATGATCCTTATCTTCTGTTCATTTATCTTATGTATTTCCTATTCACGATTTCACAACTAATTGCCCCTTTCTCAAGTCCCTTTGTCTTGTTACATTCCTATGATCTTTTATTCTTTGTTCACAAATATATATGAACATTGGGGCTCAGTGGCTTCTTTAGATCATCATTTTCCTTTTTGAGGACTCACATACTTGTAAAAACACTAAAATAAAATATATATGACTTTCTCCTGTTATCCTATCTTAGATTAATTCTGAGGCCCAGTCATAGAACCTAAGAGGGTAGAAGGAAATTTTGTCTTGGCTCCAAATGCTTGTAATTATATTCTTATGATCATATGTGTTCTAAACTAAGTTTGTATTAAACATGTAGAGAGAATGCTGGTAAAGAAATGGGAAACACTCATCAAAAGAAAGGCATATTTAGTAATGGAAAATTAGCTGTAGGTTTATTTCATTTTTTTAATTTTTAAAAATTTTCTTACATCATTGTTCATTTTTGTAAAATATTTGATTTCACTCCATATGTGTAGTTCCCATAATTCTCACACCACCATAGCACCTGCAACCATCTTCAAGGTGAATATCAGAAACAACAAGGAACCCAGGATTCAAGAATGAATAAACCCAAAAGAGATTTTAGCATGCAATTAAAGTATGAGGGAAAAGAGAAAAGAAACCAGAGAGGTGATAGTAGTAGTTAACAGGAAATAGAGAACGATGAGAGCTGAGTATAAATAAAATAGAACTTTCTGGGCAAAGATCAAAGGAGAGCAAGTGGAGGCAGGTTTAATAATAAAAATAAAAGAGAAGGAAAATATAAATGGACTATAAAACAGATAAAAGGAAGGACATTGAGTGTAGGAAATAAGTAAGAAAATGCACAAAACTGAGTATTTCAAAGGTGGCTGCAAAAAATGGCTACTCAGATATACAAATCAGACAGTGAACCCTAGTCTGCCTTTATGGAAACTACAGAGAGTAATAGAAAGGGTTACCAAGAGAAATTATTAAGCCAAAAGTAGCCAAATTCTGGCACCCATCCCAAGCCAGGACTGTGTCTAAAATCGTCACTTTTAAACTGAATTGTTGTTTTAGGCTTTGCATGTGCCAGTTTCATTCCTTAAAAGGAAATTTAAACTTACCTGGCAGGATTAAAATAAATGCAGCATTGCTATGGAAGCTGCACACTTCAAAGAAGTTTAGTCTTTCAGAACACCTAGAAATGTCCTTACTATCTATGAGCAGTTGAGAATTTCATCAAACTACTACTAGCCTCATCTCTTCCTAGTTCCCACCACTTTGTCAGCCTCCAGTGATAAATGAAAATATCATGTCCTTTTCTGCTCCTGTGTCTTTGTATGTGCCATTCCCTCAGCCATCAATGCCTTCTTTCCTTCGCACCAGTCTCAGCTCAACATAAGTTCTTACATGAAGCTTTCCCTATATTGCCTTTTCTTTCCCTTCCACTGCAATTTGCATATGCCTTAGTTTGAGTGGTATTCTTAATGCTTTGTAATTAGTGGTTTCAATGTCTATGTTCCCTCTAGACCAGTTTCATGCTCCGAATCGAACTGATGCTTATTACATAATCATATATATCAATTGGTAGTGGCAGTACTGTGCTTAAAATCTGAAGCGCTGGAGTCAGAGAGATTTGGAGCAAAATACCTGCTTTGACATTTTCTGTTTGTTTGGCCTTGACTAAGTTACATAACCTTTCTGAGCCTCAGCTTTGTCATTTGAAAACCAAGGATGACAGCAACAACAGTAATATCTGAGAGTATCATAGAGAGCTTTAAATAAAATAATGCATGCATGTGAAAGCCCTTAAGCTGTTCAGATGTTTTATGCCTCTATCTGTGGAAAAATACAAAAGAAACAGGATGAGGAGTCAAGAAAATTGAATGTTATTTTGGGTTCCTGCACTGACTCACTTTTTATTCCTGGCAAGTTTCTCAAGGCCCCTGATTTTCCTATTTCCAAAAAATCATAGAGATATTGGTCTCTTGCTTTCCCTATATGACCACTGAGTTTAAACAGAGGAAGTAATCTGGGAGAGTCTCTCAGTGGAATAGCTAAGAAACGCCAGGTGTTGCAATGGACATGTGAGAAATAGCCAATGATCTTAATCATAATCGTTACCATTTATTGAGGCCTTCCTTAGAATATGCCCAGACACTAGATCAAGTATTTATTTATAGTACTCTGTTTTTCAATCATGTATAAGCCAAGGCTGATTGGTCCCTGGGCTGGTCTGTAATCGGATGATGCATTTGGGTATCCTGGGAGTGTATGACTACTTTTTAGCGGTATCTTTTGCTTTCTTGTAAAAGGAGATTTTTTTCTCTCTCTCTCTTTTTTTTTCCTCCCCTTACTGTCCTGCTACACATTTTCCTTTGTTCAAAGCAATCCAGAGATCTATACCTTCAACTACTGTGAAGTCCTGTGTCACATCTGGAAAGCTAGCTCATGGGCAAAACTATAAAAGCTCAAACACCAGCTCTATAAAAACAGCTATAAGTGCTTTCTTATTGGAGTGAGGTTACTGCTAAGGTATAATTAGTAGTAACACATATATTAGCAATTAAAAAGTCAGGGGAATCGAGACATGAACAAAAGACCATCTGTTATGAGAGAAATATCCAACCCTCAAAGTCAGTAGGTAATAGATGCTCGCTTCTGGAAACATAATAAATAGTTAAAGAATAACAAAAGGATGTCTTAGTGGTTGCTAAAAATACTCTTGGGAATTCCCCCAAAAGAGCTACATAATAATAGTAAAAGTTCTGATTTTTTAAAAAATTGCACTAGAAATAAGAACTGGCAGCAGTTTTCCTCAAACCTTATTCTGATGTTCAGGGAGTCAAATCCCCTAAAAATTATTGCAGACCTCAAGTATTAACCATTAAGGGAAAACTTTCTGCTTATGATTAAGACAGATCTTGAATTTAAAATCTTTCTCACTCGTTTATGAAATTTTTATGAAGGCTTTTTGCTTTCCCTCCCAAATGTCACAGAGCAAACTCAGCCACAGCAGATCCTAGGGAACAGAGCAAAGGGTCCAGATTTGGAACAAATCTATGCAGCAATATTTCCCCTCTCCTCATTATGTGGTACCATGGGCAATTTCTTAACTTCATTATATCTCACTTTCCTTCTCTGTCTAGTGAACTATCTATTTCCTAGTTCACATAGTTTCGTTGTGAGATTTAAAGGAAAGTGGCAAGCAAGTGGTCATGTGGGTTGACTGTACTGTTTGTGTTATCTATGAGATGGACAAGATTCAAGGCACAATGGGCCAGAGCATTATCTTGAATGATGGGCTGATGTCTGCCTAACCAGAGCAGATTGAGCTGAGACCTATAAAATGACAATTTGAGTAGTTCCTATAATGGGTAAGCAAACGACAAGGGGAGATATGTAATAGTTGCAGAGTGCATGGCATGTAGCAAACACTTAATAAAAATTAACTGCTGTTATTACTATTTGCCAGCATCTGACACCTAGGATCTCCATATGGATTAGCTCTTGCTGTCACTTTTTTGAATCCCACTGCTAACCATATGACAAAAGTCAGTGGTACTCCAGCATTGGCTAAAATTCGGAGACTGTTGTTGGACTTGAATAATAACTCAGGTGGTCAGAGTAGAGTCAAATGTGATATCTTTTGTTAACGTGGATTAGCTATGGGAGAGTGCAGCCTTGAAACTAAATTAAGGTGGTCCAAGACATTTCATCACTGCCTCAGCGCATCCATTTTTTTTCACATCATTTATCTTGGACATTAGAAGTGTCAACATGTTTCTAAGATGAAGCTGTACTACAAAATAGGTAAATATCCTGCTTCTCTTTAGTTTAAATCTGATGGTCAGATCGTACTTGGGGAGATAAAATTGAATTATCCCCAGGTAACCTATGTGGCCATTCCAGAATGTGAACATTCCAGAAATCTCTCAAGAGCAACTGAAGTCAAAGTGCTGTTTTACTTTCAGTTGAAACACGAGGCCAGCATCCTGGCTGCCATTTTAACAGTTTGATGCATATTTCTTCAGCAGGATCATGAATATTAATTCTAGAGTGTTGTGGCTCCAGAGCCACTTAAGAGACTATGGGGTCAAGGAAAAAGACTCCAAGGAAGTAATTTTCACACCTTTGTCCCTATAAAATCAGATTAGAAGAATCAAAAGCAATCTGTGAGAATGAAAGGGAAACCTACTCTGCGGTATAATGCTGCGAGTGTATGTTGGCCATGGAGATTATACCCCTATCAGTCGGGAATTGAAGATCCCTCCTCTGCCCACATTGCTGGGCCTCTGATCAGTGTATCAGCTGCTTAAAGCTTCCCAAAACAGCAGCTATGGTCAGGAGTTCTGCCACTAGTATTTATTCAGTGAGCAAGAGTGCTTCTTGGAGATTGCTTTAGGAAGTACAGATATTTAGGCCAAAGTTACTCTGATTTCATTTGCCACAACCCCTCCTCAGTTAAGTTTTTCTGTCTGTGTTCTTTTGTATGACTTTGGTAATGGGTTGGACTCATAGGCGGGCAATTGTGTGTGACAATCTAACCTGAACCTCTATGTTTCTTCTCTTCCTTTGTCTCAATTCCCAATATGCAATCTGTATGTAGCTCTTGAGCATCTACTTATATTTAACAGCAGAGTGTAGGGCAGTAGTTCATAATGGCTATCAAAAGATGCCTGGTCCTGGCCCTTGCCCTCAACTGGTCATTACAATCAGCACGTCAGCAACCAGATGAGACAGACAGGTTTGGAAAGTGAGAGATGGGTGAAATAACTCACTGTTGCACATTTCTGAGCATTCTATGTTGTTTCTATTCTTCAATTTGTATAATTTCTCTTCTTATGAAGATTAATTTTCATTCAGATAAACTGTGTTGAATGCTTCCGATGTGCCAAGCACCATTAAATAGGAATATATTATATAAATAATTAAAAAATAAGTGAGTTAATCTCTGACTTTACAAAAATTTCATTCTGCGGAGTTAATAGACAAACACATAATGGTAGGTAAGGGTAATTTGATATAAACAAAGACAGAGTTTGGCACCTCCACCAGACTAGGGTGTTGGTATGGGAGGCAGGAGAGTTAGGTCAGATGTTCCGAATTATGACATACCCTACAGAAATCAGCTAGAGAGTAAGAGCTAGAGATGAAAATATAGAGGAAGTGGTTTGGCACTCTTTCCAACAAAATAAATAAATCTGTCTCCTTTACCTCTGAAGAGTAGTGAGGTCCATTTGAATAGGCAGATATGGCAGAGACCTTTCCAACCTCGCACACCCTCTGCAATGCACAAATTCTGTGAAGTGAGTAGCACAGCATGATTTGAGATCACAAGTGTGCAAATATAGCAAACCACCATGGAAAATTCCTCATCAGCTAACTGTCTCAAAACCCCAGCATATAAACCCTAGACATGAGTACTTCAATGACAACCCATATGGCCCCTCTCCTTATTGTGGGAAGCTTTCCGATCACTGAAATAAACCTTCTACAATCACTCCTCATGGTCCAACTCCCTGGTTATCTAGGGTACAAGACAGGAGCCTTGCTGACATTGTGGGTCTCCCTTCTGGGACAAGGTGACCTGGAAGTTAGTTTGCCTGGTCCTTGCATCATGCATGAAAATGACAATAGGGCTGGTGCCAGAGGAAAGGGCTAAGTTAGTTTGGAGTCTTCAGAATGGAAATCACTATTGCTTTGCTTTTTCTCAATGCAATTTTCTGCCTCCTTTTCACACTGCAGCCAGGCAGTGGAGCGCAGGGTAGTACAGACTCTGTAGCCAGACCACTCGCCCCCACCCCCCATTCTGAGTTGGTCATTTACTAGCTTAATTACATGAGAAACTTTTTAAAAATCTAAATAAAATATTTATATAGGTGCTCTGAGAGACATCATGACACTTTTCTGTCCTTTGGAAGAGATGGATACTGGCTAGTAGATTGTCTCCTGTGGCAAAGGGCTAAGACAGTTTTAAGATCTTAATTGCCTTTAGATGGAAATGCAGTTTAAGGTTCAAGGATGCTCAAGTCACTGAATCTTGGTACTCCTTGATTCCAACTACAAGCTGATAGACAGACAGACATAGAAGACAGAATATGAGTGACCTAGACAGTCTTTCTCTGTTTTATGTATTGTTTGGTGACCACTGTCCTCCTTTGTAGAGCTAATCATAATATAAGCAATGCATTTTCTACCTGCTTCATTTTGACTGCAAGTCCTTTGAAGGTGTAAGCAATACCAAAAACAAGAGTGTTTCAATAAATATTAGGTAACCACCAGGTCTAGTAATGATCTTCCGAGAAGTTTCAAGATTTTACTCCTGGAATTTTTTTGTTAAATTTGGATTACTAAATACATCAGGTGAGTTTGGAAGCTACTGTAAAATACAGAACCTTAGGAAAAGAAAAATCTCTGCTAATTCTAGGTTCCATTCCCCTAAATAATCAGTTCAATTGGAAGAAGAATGAAAAAATAGACGAAGCATTGATTAAGAAATCTCAGCAATATCAGCTCATTATTTTCATATTATTAAGGGCAGGTGCTTTTTGTAAGTACTTGTTTATTTCAAAGGGTGATATGTGAATTTTCTAGTTACAACCCTCACATCCTATGAGTCATTTTTTTCTCCTTTCAATTATTTTGATTTTCTGAAACATTTTCAAGGGCAGTGATTTCCTGCTTAAGATTGAGAATATTGTTTAAGAGCTGTATGTATCTCATGATTACCTAAAAGTGCTGTGAGTCTCTTGGTGTATTAGGTAATTATTATACTTCTATAAAGTAAGATTCCAAGGACAGAAAGAATATTTTACAACCTAAAAGGAGTATTTGCCTTGTTTTATTGAATGCTCTGCATCTGACAGCTGACTTAATGAGAATAGTCCCTTGTGTCAAATTCAAATGCTGGAGCAAATAGCATTCCATACATTATACAATTTTGTCTTGAAGCATCTTGGCAACAGGTAATACAAGAGTCTTAAAGTCAAATCATGCTTTTAATCTAAAACTAGAAATAGTCCTTTATCTTCCAGGTTTGCTTTAGATGATATGTATGTGACACTTTCTTTTTCACAAAGTCCACATTCTGGATTTATCTATGAATATTATCATGTGTAAATAAATGCAAACTTAGGGTTTTACAATATTTAAAATAGTACAGGAAGACGGCATTCTATGCCCATTATGTGAACTGAAATAATATCCAAGAATTCTGTATGTGGGATGGGCTGGTCAAACAAAAAAAATGATGTTATAGAATCAAATTATGGCATAGAGGTCAAAGGTCGTAAACAGGTAAGGCGTGAGTAGTGATTATGAAGACTGTGAAAATTAGATTTTGCTGGTTCTGTTGTTTGGAGCAAGAGGTGACATCCTAAAGATTCACTAGATGAGCTGAGTGCATGTGATTCTACAAACAAAAATTAAGGAATTGTTGCCATTAATTGCAAGTTTGTACAACTCTCTTGAATTTATAACATTTAACTTTGGGAATTGTATTTAGTTATGTTCTGTTAAAGAAGACAGCATACTGATGTGCTAGAGATGGAAAACTTAGAAATTTGGCTGTGGATTCTCATTAGTTATTCTCTTTCTGTTAATTTCTTTCCAACTTCTGTTTTGTGACAGTGGAGTTGCTGTGTTGTTTTTCACTTTTTACTTTGTTTTTTTCAGTAGCAGTGATGCTAACATTTTGGGGCAAAGGAAATATGTTTTCTGTGCCTACTGATAGCAAGTCAAACTTTTTATTTCCAACTATTTTCTCTGCAGTGACATTAGAAAATGAACTTTCAGTGTTTTTCATTGTGTATTGTAAGGGGAATAGACAAAAAGTCCTTTAAGATATCTTGTTTTGTTCCAGTTTAGAACTATTATCAGTTTTACCACTCTTTATTCTTCTTGTCTTTAGATAAGATCCAGGAAGAGAGAGAAGGAATATCAAAACATATTTTTCTAATTCTCTCAGTGTATTATCAAAGGAGAAGTCAAACTTAGACAGTAAATCATGTACTATGATTTTTATTTGGAAATGTGTAACTATAATTATTTGTCAACCATTATGTCAGGACTGCTTTTTTTTTTTTTTTAATGAAAAATGAGATTGAAGGGTAATCATTTCCTATGTTCTCTAGGTTGTTAGGCTATTGTACATTTCTAGGGCAGTACACTGACCAACTTTTAACTTTGACTTCCAGCATGTTTCTGTTCTGCCCTTCAATTCCAAATTAAATTTGTAAGTCTACTGGATTAATATTGAAAGAAGTTTCAATTTTTTCTATTCAGCAATTCAGCAATATATCCTCTCTTTGGGTATTATATTTTCTTGAGTGCTCCAGTTTATGTATCTTTTCATGAGGTTCTATACATACTTTGCTGTCTTTATATTATTTTTTTAGTTAGCTACTACCATTTTTCTATGATACCCTCATTAAAACTTTATTTTCCAATATATTATGTGACACACTAAATTCTCCTTAGATATGGAATCATGTGAAAAAATACAGTTTTTTTAAGCACTAAATCATAGTATACCAAGAGCAAATTCTTCATTCACATCAAAAACATCACGACTCTAAAAGGTACTATCAGGGGAAAACTATTTAATGGGGTTTAAAACAGCTTTATTTTTCTATTGAACTTACTTTTCCCCAGTAAGTATTTATGGCCCATGGATATAAGTTTCCTTAAAACAAGAGTCCTGATTGTTTTATATCATGCATTTGCACAATTTCAATATAAAAAAGAATTTAATGTTCAAAGGATTCTAAAATAATATAATTTCATATATGCTTAATGCCTCTTTATATATAAAAAGACTATACTAAAAAACAATTTGTGCATGTTATTCTGATGAAACTAAACTCATTCTGACATCTATCGTAGCCTCTTGTTACATTTACCAAGTGTTTCATTTAATTTTATTTACTTCAATACAACATTTAGTATCTACTATGCTCTAGTGAACAAATATGAAGCATCACTACGATGGTTTAAAATATTAATGTAGTTTCCTTTTGTTGTATGAGTCTCTAATTTCTGAATTCAGTATCTCTTGTAGTTACATGACTCCCCCCAACAGTTCTGGCCTCCATGGGAGATAATGATGTCTCATTTTTGTGTAATGAAACAAAAACAAAAATAGCTTAAAGGAATTTGACTAGTATCTATGAGAAAATTACTTTACCTTAGCTAAGAATGCTTAATCCCTCACTTCTGATTAGTTCAGTTCCCACCTACACTTAACAGCTACACACAACATAGGTCCCTGAAACCTTTTGGAGAATAGAAATAATCATGGATCCAAGCCAAATCCACTCACTATGATCTTAAGAAATGAGAACACAGAAAGTTTATTTAACCAAAATCATGTCAGTCAGCAGCAAGATAGAAATGATTGACTAATTCAGTCCAGTGTTCATTTCTCTTTGTTTTGGAATAATCCCATTTTTTTCAGTTTCCAAAATTAGTAGCTACTACCCATAATTTATACAGATATGCACATAGATAAGCAAAAGATGTACTGCAATTCAAACATGGCATCAGCAAGGTGGTTTTTTTTTTTTTTTTTTAGTTAAATGAAAAACACCAGAAACATTTTTCTTGAAAAACTAGAGTTTTTGTTTCTATGTAGTATTTTCTGGGCAGATTTGCCTGCATGTCTAGCATGTGTCTTGACATCAGCGTTCGCTGAAGAGTTGGTTGGTCTCAAAAACTGACATGTTGAAAGAATATGGAAATCCCATTAATGTGACAAGTGTTACTACTTTTATGGTATTTAAGCTCTCAATGCTAATTCAAAAAAATTGGTGACAATAGTGCTTTTGGAGCTATTGCAGCTAAGCATGGTAATCATGTAGAATAAAGGGAGAAAAAAGGAAGGTCCGTGGATCTTTAAATGATGAGATCTTTCATTCAGAATTACTACGTTTTGAATGGCCAACCAATACATGAAAATTTGTTCCACATTATTCAATGTCTATCAAAATCCCAATGAGGTAGCATATCACACTTATTAGAATAGTTGTTATCAAAAGAGAAGAGGTAAGTGTTGACAGGAGTGTAAAATAAAGGGAACCCTTTTATACTCTTGGTAGGAATGTAAATTGGCCAAGAACTATGGAAAACAGTGTGGAGCTTCCACAATAAATTGAAAATAGATCTATCATATGAGTTACTAACTTCAGTACTAGGTAATTATTCAAAGGAAATGAAATGTGTCTTGAAAAGATAGCTGCATTCATATGTTATTACAGCATTATTTGCAATACTCACTACTTGGATATAGCCCAAGTTACCACTGGTGTGTGCATGTGTGCATGTGTGCATGTGTTACTAATTGTATTTATCTTAATTTCCAAGTTAGTTATTATATTGCTACACAATGTTATACATTCTTCTTTATTAAAACTGCATTCCTTATAAAATAGTATCTATGCACATACAAATATGGATGGCATTGTTAGCAATGTGTATTTGAACAGTTTTTTTCTCCAAGATCACTTGTGATGACACTGTCCTGAGTTTTCGCCTACCTTGTTTTACAATCATTCTTACTGTCCTTTACTTGTTCTTTGTCTACATAGCATTTAAATCTTGGACTGCAAGATACTGCAATAGAAGAATCTTGCATTGTATTTGGTATCTTTTTATCACTTTGACTTAGAGCACAGTGGCTATACAACTTTATTCTAAGTATCTGATTAGAGACTGAACATTCAGTGTCTTGTCTTCTGGTGCTGGAAGTTAATTATTGACATCTTATATTAACTTCTTTTTTTTTTTTCTTTTTCCACCTCTGCCTTCTCTCAGCTTTCTGTGTCCCTGGTGAAATATGCCCTCTGATTTTTATGCTTCTGAATTAACTTCTTATTTAGCTGAGGTGGGAGATGAAAAGGGACAGAAAAGGAGTATTAGGAAAGGACAATGTCTATGAGCTACAATGTGATATCAAGGAGAAAATGTCATATCTTAATAGTATGAGGTTATAGGTTTTCCTTTGTTTAAGAACTGAGAGGAAGTAATTTATAAAGATGATTAAAGGGACAGTATATATATAAAACTTGTCTTAGGTGGGAGGAGGTCTATTGATTTGCAAGTACCTTCAATTGTGCAAATATTAGCTAGGGAAAATATTGATTTAGTTTAGGAAAAAGTACAAGGGAATTTAACTAAGAACAATGAAGTTACACTTAAAGAAATAAGAGAGGATACAATGGGAATATTAAATAAACCCATTGAGTAAGTCATGAAATTTCTTTTAAAGAGAACCTCTTCTAGCAAATGAAGACCAAATCTGTACAATGAAATATGTAACTGTTTTTGCATGGTCAGTGACATCATCAAATTCAAGTCTGTCCAGCAGCAATGAACAGTAGTTTTTAATCTTAATCAGGGTAACATTTTTTGCTTTCCAACATGCCTGTGAAAGGGTTCTGGATCAACTTTGGCCTACAGTCATCCTTAGATCTTTTACCATCTGATTAACTTTTAAAAAAAAATAATTATATATATATATATATATTTCACATATTTGTATTTCCCAGGATTCTTCCACCACCTCCCCTCCCTGACCATTCCCACCTAGCCCCCATCCTCAATTGCATACTTTAGTTTGGTTATTAGCTTGTTTCAACTTTTCTTCCTGGTCTTTGTTTGTTTTTCCTATAGCCCATATAGGAAAAACCATTTGGTTTCTGTCTTTTTCTTTCTGACTTTTTTCTGATTAACATGATTCCTTCTAGGTCCATCCATGTTATCACAAGTCATCAAATTTGTCAATTTTAATTGATGACTAATATTCCATTGTGTTTATACACCACATCTTTTTCATCCATTCATCTGTTTTGGGACATTTGGGTTGTTTCCATGTCCTTGCAATTATAAATAGTACTGCAATAAACACCTGAGTACAGGTGTCCCTTTGTATAAATATTTTGGTCTCCTTTGGGTAGATTAACTTTTATGCACCACATGAGTGCACATGTAAAAGAGGAAAAGATATGTGTGGCTCATTGCATATCAGAGAAGCTCAACTAGGAATGTCATTTTCTTGGACTTTGTTCATATACCCCAAAGGCTAAGGGATGAATATGTTGCTTTATCTGGAACCCATTCTTGACAAATCACTATTCTTCAAAATATTGGTTAGAGGGAAATGTACTGATAATGTTTTGTTTGAAGTGTTAGAAAAAAGACAAAACATACGAACTAACATACATATAAGGAAAACAGCAGGGACGGGGGAGGGAGACAGGTCAAAACAGGAAAGCAAACAGCACAATGGGCTTTCGTGATGATTCTTTGGTGCCAAGTTGGTGGGAGATCTATGGGGACTACCACTATGGCTAAAAATCCAGAAATGAACAATGATGAACAAAGAATGAACAAAGATCAGTAATTATAAATATAATTACATAAAGGGAATTATATATATATATAATTTCTATATAAATGTATATACATATTTAAATATATATACCAAAACCTTTTATTTAAAATAGGAAGGCAGCCTCTCTTCAACTCCCAACTCCTTCTTTCCTTCTTCCTGTTTCATTATTTTCGTGTGACTGCCAGAAAATCAGTGTCTCCTCCTTTCCCCTCACCCTATTCCCTTCTGTAACCAGTTATTGCTTTACTGTGACAGACCACTTGATCTCTCCCAAGATACCTACAATGTAGAAGCAGGCCCAAATCTAGTATATATTTAAGAGGCAGTAGGGCATTTTTCTCTTTCTCTAGGAGGCTTCTGTTTTAATGGGTTTGAGGAACCTGTGGATATAGAGAACTAAAGCAGAAGAAAGATGTTAATAGACTAAATATGAAGTGTTTTCATTATAGAAATATTTTCAGCTGTAGTATATAAATTCATATTCTTCAAAATACATAGTTAGGGTTGGGTATTATTCAAAAATTGTTTAAAGAAACCACTGTTAGAGCAGTTAGCCAACCTAAAACATACAGACCTGATACTTGGAAGTCTTCATAGAAATTTCAAAACACAGATTAGAATTTCAAATAATTGAGATGATAGCAACGTTGCATTTGAGGGAGTCAGGCATATAAGTAGAAAATGTCCTGAATAATCTTAGGCTCTAGTATGTCTATAGAGCTGGTTCTGTCATTTGTATATACTGTCATTTGTATATATTATAGACATAGACCTACTGGATCCTGCTAAAGCTTAATTTCCTCCTGTTTGAAAATGAAAAACCTTTGGCACTTAAACTCAGCATGCATCTCATTCATTTATGAAGCCCCACTTAAAGGATATAAGAGAAATTAGAATCATATAATTTTTTTGAAAAGACAATTGTCTTGAAGATGACAACAGGCAAGAGATAACAACAAAAATTGCAAGCCAGAATGATGAATGTGTTATACTAATTCAGCCAGACCTTGGGAAAGCGAGAACTAGTTCTGAATAGGAAGTGGGTAGGGAGACAGGAAGCAAGGCTCCACTCCTACCATAGAACCCTAGAAAGTTTCAGTGTTAAAACATCAACTGCTTCTTCAGCCAGGACAGTAGAGTGAAAAAATAAGTGGCTTGATGCAAGGTGTTGCACCTCTTTAATGCAAGGTGTTGGACCCTGCACCCTAGATATCTTTTCTGTTCTATTCTCCCAGACAACTGCTTGTGCCAATCCCATTCTGGTTGGAGACAGAAATTTTAAGTCTCTTTGAAGAAACTGAAACCACTCAGACTGTGGGCTCAGGGACACCAAGCCTGAATGATGGCAGACAAGATGCTGTCTACTGAAAACAGAGGAGATAATATAAAGCCTACATATTGAACAGGAAAATCCCCCGATGCCTGTTCTGTACTAAGTTTCCAGGAGCTTTCAGCCTGGTTTCCATCCCAATATAGATGAGAGCAAGGAAATATAGATCACTGATGGAAAGCTCATAGAAGAATATATGATTGATAGGATGTTGACAGCTGTGTATAGTCAAGAAGATTTTCCACTATTTATAGATTTTTGGGTTGATTTAAATTATTGGTAGAAAACTAAAGGAGTGAAAAAAGGAAGTCAACTAATGAGCTCCAGAAGATGAAGAAAGGTAAGGTAATCATAGAAAACTGGGTGACTCAGCTGCAAATGTTACATTGTCATGATAATGTAAACACTGAACTGATTCAACCAAATATATTGTATGCATTGGGTGTAGGGACTAATTAGGAAAGCTGGTCTATAATCAGAAGTCAACAAGTACTGTCTAAAATTGAAGGAATAAATATTTTAAAAATAATATAATTGTTCAATTGAAAGAAGTAGAGCTGAACACTGAGAAAACAACAAAATGTTGTATGTGTTTTGCTTTGGAGTGGATAGACTGGGGCAGTTTTTTTTTTTCAATTTCAAATCTGATAGCTCTACCTGACTTTGATGTACATTAACTACTTAGATAAATAACTTAATTTTGAAAAATTATTTGATGAACCTTATTCTCCATCATTAATTGGATACCGCTTAGAAACAGGGTGCATTTGGCCTTCAACCCCCTTCCACTGGTTAGTACATAAAGTGCTGAAGCTGTTCATGGGTAGCTTATGTAGTCTTTAGTTCAGCTGATGTATTCTCTGCCAGAAAGGTATGGAAGTTTTTACTTTAAATATTGAACAATCTTAACGTATATGCTTCTTCTGAAAAATAGATGGGCAGCAATTATGACTTAAAGCAACCAGGAACTGAAAGTTACCACTAATTATGTTAGTCTGACCCAGGGGATAAATTTTGTATTTGAGACTGACCCTTACCACATATTCAAGGATGAGCTGAAAGTGTTCTGACACTATGTGTTTCCTGATCTTATTTTTTCCCTGGATTATAACTTTTATGTCCTCTTCTTTCCTTGGTTCTTATTCTTTATTTGAAAACATAAGTTAACAGTTCCTACAGACATCTCTAGCATTTAACTCTGAAATTCTACACTGATCTAACTCTTTCTTAGTTAATACAAGAGCTGATTCCTGTCTGTCCTTTATTACTTTATTTGTCCAGTCCCTGCAATGTACCTAGTGCGTTCTAACAATAAGTCAATTATACTGGGTTCACTAAGAACCTCAGGTATAATTTTCAATTTAACTGACTGATGTTCATTAAAATGATATATAAACCTTGCTTATTCATAGATCTGAGCACAGTGTTACTTCTTCCTTTATTCTTACTAATTATTATATGCCATCCATCTGTCATTGTCCATTCTCCACATGGCTTAATTTAATCTGATAAGCATTGAAACATAACTTTGGTGTCAGACCTAGAAAAAGGCTCCACCCAAGCAATCTGTCTCTGGGGTGTTTGTTCATCTCCCCATACTTTTTCCTTCCCCCCTGCTTGTCAGAGCACATACACACATGATCATTACCCCATCTTGCCCTCTCCCTTGTCTCCTAAATAGCTAGAGATTCCCTCTATGAAATGAGGAAGCATCTGATGTGTGGAAATATCCCACATACAATCCTTTATTCAGTCTGTGAAATTAACAAAAACATAGCTGTCTAGATTTCTATTCAACCTGGACAGAATTCTCTGTTAGGGACTTGGAACTGTACTTCAAATGGTAAGGGCTGAGATTTCTTTAATGTAATGACTACACCTTAATGGGCTCCATCAGTCAGCATTTCCCCAAAAATGAGAGCTGTGGGGAGGGGAGGTAGTATATAGGAGGTGATGGTAAATAATTAATGGCAGCGGATGATGTGTGTGGACTATGTAGGTTGACTCTCCTCACCATATACAGGGATTTGTATACTACCCTTACATAGAGAATTCTGTTTTTGAAGTCTTTTTTATTTGAATATTTGTTTTTTGGCTTTAAAATGTTATAATAGTTCATTATTTAAAAAATGATCACAGTTTTTGTCACTTGTATTTCCTTCAGGCCTGCTTTCATGTCTTCAATAATATTGAGCCCCGTATGTATGCCATCTTACTCTCTGCATAAGAGTGGTATGCTGTTTCTGTTAAACTGATAATAGCTTTAATTTTGCTTTTAGTAATTAGTTTGCTATTGACAAGGTTGGCAATTTAAATATTTGAAATATTTCCTTCTCATTGATCATTCTTGAGACTAACTTGGGTACTACAGTTTTCAGTGTCACATAGGATTCTTATATGTTCTAGAGAGATTTTAGTAGTAACTATGTGTAAATGTTTCCTCAACTGTCATCTAAAAGAAGATACTCTTATTTTAGTATGGAAGCTCTATTATAATTCTTTTCAAAAAGAATGCTTCAGGATTATATGATCAGTCCATGTAGGGCCTTTGATTCAATCCTCGTACTTTGGGAAAAGGGGAAACACAATGGAGAAAGGGGAATGAAAACTGAAAGATAAATGCCATTTTCTAATACCAAGGAAGAGTCAATGGTACCATAGGAAAATCCTGTTTCAAACATGGTTACTCTATGAGAGAAAAACTATCTTTGGGGGAGTCAGTAGATTAAGGGAAAGAGGAAGAGAGGAAACATGAAGGCAGACATACAGCAGACACAATAAAAGAGCTATGATGATGACTCAACAACTTGAATGACTTGTATCAGAAAACATCTCACAAAATATCACTGAGACCCAAACTAATGAAAAGAAGGAGGCATGGAGATAACTAGGTGGAAGAAGGAACAGAGATAGCACACCAAAAACTAAGTTCATTGTGACAGTCTAGGTAGAGGAAAGAGATGAACCCTAGCTGTGAGGAAACAAGTTGATTACCCAGAATATATTATTAATGTCTTCATGACCTGTGCCATGAAATATTTTACATTAAATTGGAGTGACCAGTGAAAGGCTGGCAAAACTTTATACTGTTTAATTTTTGAAAACATTTTAATTGATAAAACATTGGTTTATAGAGCAAAACTGAGGGACACCCCAAACCCCAAACCTGCCTGCTATAAATGGGTTCTGCCATCCAGTGTATCAAGACTATAAAACCTTCAAAAGAAAAGAACTTTCATACAATTAGTATGCAAGAGAGAGAGGTAAAAGAGAAGGAAGATAGTTTCCAAATCAAACGCTCAGTTATCCATCCCCTTATAGGTAAATGCTGAGTCAAAGAGTTTTGGTCCAAGACTAGACCACAGAGTCCCGAAATCTTACAAGTTTAAAGCACCTTCTAGTGGGGACCCATACAAAAGGGTAAAAGAGGTCAGACTATTCTGAATGAAAAGAGCAAAATCAAAATTCAATCAAGATAAAGGCTACTATTGTCAGCCTTCCAACAAGTCTCTCACTCACATCTCTTTCAAATGTCTCTCCATGTCCACCAAGTCCCAAGTACAAGTCCAAAAAATGAGCACAGCCTGTGCTCCACATGTCTTTCTGCTCTGTGTCCTCCTCTGGTCTATTTCCAGTCTTCTGCTGCTTCTTGTTGCTTAGTGCCACCCTTCCTGGAGTGGTTCAGGGAACCTGGGACCTCCCATTAGTATAACTACATCATATATTTTAGGGATATAGATTCATACCTCTTCATATGTATGTTACCACACCATATCCACTGGACCAATAATTCTCTACCTCTGTCCCTTGGGCTCCCTCTTTCCCAGCACCCACCCTCCCTTTCTGGTCACCTCAGGCAGCAGTAATTCAGTTCTTTTTCATGAGTGATATATTTTCATGGCTTCATGAGTTAAAAATCTTTGGTCTGATTTGCTTAGGGAAACACTGCCCAATAAAAACATAATGCCAGTTACACATGTAATTTAAAGTCTCATAGTTTCCAAATATAAAAAAATACAAAATAAAACAGATGACATTAAGTTCTAACACTGTATGTTTTAAAAGTCATCACTTTGTCAAGTAATCAATAAAAGATTTTTGAGAAAATGCAGATTTATTTTTCATAGTAGTACTTAGAAACCCAGTGTGTATTTCATACCTACAGTTCATCTCTATGTTTACTAGTCCCATTTCACTTGTTCAGTAGCCCTGTGTGCTTGATGATGGCCAGATTTGACAGATGTTGGCCATATGGCACAGTCAGGGTTTAGAGTAATCCATCTTTGTATCCCTACCTATTGAAAACAAGCCAAATTTATTTTGATCAAGCTATTAGATCTGCATCATCCAATTTAATAACATGACATTATTTAAATTTAAATTATTAAGAATCAATTAAATTTAAAAATGCCGTGCCTTAGTTGCACTAGACACACTTCAAGTTTTAATAACTATTTGAGGATCATGATTATCCTATTCGGCACCACAAGTGTAAAGATTTACTACTTCTAACAATCATTTAGCTAAACATTAGGGAATGTCAAAATCACAGAAAATTGTATTATCCTTGATGAAAACAAACATTTCTCTTTTTTCATTATATTCCGAAACCTTCTTACTGCCTGAGGATTTATTTCTACCCCTCTCTTCAATAAATTTTATCATGGCCTTGCCTATAGGCTATAAAATTATGTAATATACTTCTTACAATTCTATTAAGTGGATATCCCTCTTCTCTCAATAACTGCGTTCTTTCAGATTTCATAAATAATCTGGCATCTTATGTTTTGAATATTTGGCATATTGGAAAAAGTGGTCAATGTCTGAGTATGCTGACATACCTTCCAAAATATTTGAATTTTAGCTGGCACTATGACAATTGTAGGAGGTTGAGTTTAGAAATTAAAAAGATGCAAATATATACCATTTCTCTTACCCCATTCCCCTTTGTTTTATATTTTAGGCATTTTTTTTAATGGATGCTCTGGGCAGTGCTCTAACTTGATATTTGCAATTCAATGGCAAAGCCTGCTCAGAGCTGAGGGAATTACATAGTCACAGACAATTAGTCTTTTAAAAGGTCTGCTGCTTGGAAATTTGCCACTGAACTCAGTATAGCCTCAGCACATAATGTAAATTTTTAATGATCATAACTTTTCTAGATTCAGCCTTTAACAAATCTTATAGTAATGTTTTGAAACTTTTAAATCAAACATAACCCAATTAGGTTGGTATTTGATTAAACTGAACTGCCACTTCACTGAAGTGTTTAAATAAATCAACATTAATATGCTTTTACTACAGTAAATAAAGTTACATCTATATAGTTGAAATGTCAATACTCACACATGGCTCTTTAAAATTAAGTATTCCCTGAACTCTGAATAACAGATTCAGTATTAGTTTGGGGGAAACTATTGATTTCTTTGTATTGACCTGTGGGAGTATTTTGCTCCGAAATTGTACAATTCTTTCATTCTTAAAAAATAATAAACCAAATATCTGTTGAATTCTAAAACCACTGTTCCTTTAAGAATGATTTTGCTTAATGATCTTTTCTTCTTAAAATATGATACTGATTGATCCTACAAAGAACAACTATGAGGAATATTTTTCATTCTAATAGGCTAATTTTTTTTAAAGAAACACATGGTTGTTTTGTTTGCCCATTCTACCCCCAAATTCTTTCATTGTTTGCTTAATAAAAGAGTTTCTAGCAGATAGTCTTCATCAAAGTTTAATTGCACTTGGTGGCACAAAAAATTCCACGTTTATGTCCACAGATATCGCATGATAAATTTTTATACCTTATCAATAGCATGATAAATTTTTATACCTTACCAATAGCTAAGGGGTGCTTTTCAGGGCCAGGATTAAGAGCTCTGATAAATGAAGCTTTCCATATCCCATTTCTATTTCTGTTGAATAGGTAGAGCTGTAAGATGGTGTTACATTTTCCCATGGTGTCATATTTCTGCATTTCCCTCATATACTTTATGTGTCTGATTGTGGTCTGTGTGATTTTGAGTGGCTCCCTGAAATCTGCATGGGATGAGTTTCAAATGATACCCTCTTTTAATGTGTCCCTTACTTAAAATAATATATAAACAAATCTGCTTTTTTGGAAGTCTTTTTCCCTGGAAGGAAATACTTACACAGTCTGAGCTAAAATATCTACGATTAGTAAGAGTTAGGTTTTGCTGTGAGTGACACAGAACCAAAATAAGAGTAGTTTAATCAAGGTGGGTTTTCTCGTGTGTCTAAGCACATAGGTACATAGCACCTTATATGATCTCACCCTTTTAATCCTTACTTGGAACTGAAGGTTACCTTGTGTTCAAGGAGAAATTCCTTCAGCCATCATCTGTGTATTGCAGCTAGCAAGCAGGGGAAAAGGGAAGAGAAGGATAAACTCTTCCCTTTCAATACATTTCCCAGAGTGTGTGCACATTACCTCCACATATAACCCAATGAACAGGACTGGGTCTCTTGGCTGCAACCAGCTGCAATGAAGTCTAGGGAATTCATTTTTTATTCTGACTGGCCATCCACTTAGCTTAGGACTTGGAATTGTTTAGTATAGAAAAAATGGGATTTGGGGAGAAAACAGTTCTCAGGCAAGGAAGTCTTGGTCAGCAAAAGAACAATTCTTGAGCCATGCAACTCCTCCTCAAAAAATAAAAGAAGCAACAACATTTCTGGAAGCAACAAAGGTTCTAGTAGAGGTTTCCAAAATAATTGTTAAAATGCCTTTCCCCTGAATTGCTATATTTTTCAAGTCCCTCCCATCATAGCATATGAAAGTCCCTCTCATCATAGTATATGAAATGGATACTCTTCTCATATGTCTTAAAATTCTTCATATTTCACTCATTTCTTCTAGAAACATACTATGTTGCCCTAATATGAAGTCACTACCTGAATTTCCATGCTACCATAATTCGTCATAAGGAGATAACAGTTGAATTCTTTATTGAAATACATGAACTTTATATATTTTTTTCTGTTCTTTCCTGTTTCCTATATATTGAAACATCTCTGCTGACATCAAAACTGCCTTTATAACCCCAAATTAATTCATGTTTTGGAGTTGATTAATAATAGCAGTATTGTACTATGGGTTTTGTTTATTTATCTCATTCAATCTTCAAAACTTCTCTAGAAGGTAGTATAGATATTGCTATTCTTAGTTTCTAATTCACAAAAGTAAAGCTCATGGGGATTATATAACTCATCCAACTTACCCAAATCCCAACAGATAGTGATTTAGGGAATCCAAGTTTTATAAATACAAAAACTGAATCCAGATCTTACCCCACCCCAGCCTTAACCACAATGCCCCAGTTGGCGGGCAGCATACAATATGGAAAAAAAAAATGTAGACCTGTCTGATTAGGTAACCACTAGCCAAATAGGGCTATTTACATTCAAATTTGATTAAATTTAAGAAAAATTAAAGTCTCAACTCTTCTGTCATACAAGTTATATATCAGGTGCTTATTAGACAGATATGATTGGGGACTGCCTTGTACAGCAGTGCAGATGGGGAATATGTCCATCATCACCCAGAGGCTTTTAGAGAATACTGGGCTGGATAACTTAGATCCTAACCTGAATTTCTTTTTAGCTTGCATTATCTGCCCAGCTGTGTCAATATGGATAAAGGGAAACAGGTTTCACAAGTTGATATCAACTGAGTTTGTCATTTTGTCCATAAGCTATATGTGCAAACAGACATTTGAGGGGAAATATGAATATTCCTTGAATATTAGCTCTGAAATCATCACCAGAACATTATTGTGTGCTCATTATAACCCTATGTATTGTTATATGAATGTGACTGTTCTACTGGCAAACTCATGTGAGACCTATCTAATATCAATTACATGCAGTTAGTGTAAGATATTACACAGCTTGCCCTGAATAGCCTACATGACATTAGTTAGTTCTTACTTCCAACATTACTATGAGTAACTTGCTGCTTCTTCTATTGGGCACTGTGCAGTGTATGTTCTGAAAATAATAAAACCAAAATGAGAATTTCAGGAATACTTACCCATGTGTATGAGTGACATTCACTTCTAATATTATCCTATGCCATTTTATAACTTTATATTAAAGATAAAGAGTGGATATTTTAAAAAGCAACTATAATCATCTGGAATTGACATGTAGTCAAATGCAAAATCCTATCCTTTAGAATTGTCAATCATTACAAATTCAGAACCTTTGTATTAAAATTGCCCCATCTCACTAAATCACACCAGTGCTTGCTGAACAAGTCCAGTGGACCAATGTTTATTTGCAAATACTACATTAAAAGAATATGCCTGTAGTTGCCAGGAAAAGAACAACCAAAATATTTCAGTACACTCCTGCTTTTAATGAGGTACACTTTCTTTCTTCAAATGTGAAAGGGAAATCTTTCATGCAACATGTCCCTATTATTGGAATTGTTTTCCCTGTTTGCATAGGAAAACATTAAAAAAATAATTTAGCTAATGTTCATTATTTTAATTCTGAATGAAAAATGAAAAACAGGTTTTTCCTAGGGACCATCACAGTTTGATCTGTGATTTTCCTAGCTGCATTCTTTCTGATTTTTAGGAGCTCAAACTGAAAAGAATAAAATGTTTTACTAAGATAATATATATAGCCTAACCACCTTATGCCAGATTTTTTTTAGCACTATTAGGTATTCTAATACAAACAATTAAGGAGGTTTGCATTTCAATCAAAGAATATTATCAGTGAAAGGACAGAGCAGCTCTTCTTGTTTGTTTGGTTTGGCTTGTTTCTATGATGATTTTTTAAAACTCCATTTCAATTCATTGCTGCAATAAGTAGGAGCTTCTGACAACTTATAACACCCTGCATGGGTTGCATTGTATAATTTGAGGTACTATGTATCAAAAAATATACTGTATTGCCCGTGCCACTAAACCCATTTAAAAATATATATGTCTAAAGCAGGTATACTAATTACAGTCTTTGAGATGACAAAATCAAGAAATTTAGAGCTAGGAAGCACAACTAAGAAAACTGAAACTGAATCCTCTATTTGAGAAAAAAAAGAAACATAACTCTGGAATAATGATTATTGCAGTAGATGCAGTTAATCAAACGCTGAATTCTGAAAGATAAAATTTATGTAGAGCAGTTCTTAGATTAATTGTGAGAATTTGGTTATGGCGTCTTCCTTTTCCTTTGGACTGCTGTTTCTGTCTCGTTTAAAAAAAAAAATTCCACACCTCTCAGTACTTAGGGACTGTGCATGATTTCTTGCTATTTCTTAAGCAGGTAGATAGTATTTTAGCAAACTCTCTTGCACTGATTCACAAATTAGCCAGAATACTACATCATCAGCATCATCATTAATTTAGTTTAAGGGAGAAAGAAATGAAACCTAAACAAACTGGTATCAGGAATTCATTTAAATAATGGGTTGCAAGTGTTTTTAGGTCAGTCCCAGTCTTAGACATTTTAATTTTCCATCTTCTCTGGAGCATGAGTGCTGATGTGCTAAATGAAATCCTTAATGGCCATTCTTTGCTCACTAACAATGCAACTCCTTGTACTACATTTTACTCACTTGAGCTGGAAATTTGCCTTGACTACTTACATATAATTGTCAACAAGGGTTAAAAACAACAAAATGCATTCTGCTCAGCTTTTTGTTAGACAATTCAACTCCTTGCAATATTCTTTCCCCAAGCATAGTATTCAAGGTTTTACTGGGCCTTCTTTTAACTAGCTGGTAAGTTCTTTAATTGAAACAAATGTATTGTTTGGTGGGGCTACATGTCTGCAATGATGAGATGGCTTAGGTTTTATTATTCTGTTTAGTAAAGAGCAAAGTCCATAAATAGTGGCATATGTGAGTTTGGTTAAGGTTAGGGCATTATGTGTAATGAGCATTGTCAGGTTTTTATAGAAAAGGTTGCGGTTGCTGATACCATGATTACATTATTTCCCAACCAACTCAGTGAGACTAAGCCCCCTTACCTATAGCTTTTCAGACCCAGCATCATAGAGGAAGCATTGAACACCAGGATGGGGACAAAGAAAGCAAATGCCAAAGGAGACTGACTAGCTAAGCTCTAGACTGTGAGCACCAAATTTGAAACAATTAATCTTGCACCTTTGGTATAAGAAAGATGAGGAATTAATGGGTCATTTCCATGCAGAGACAAGAAAATTCCAAAATCTGAAAAATGACACTGAGCCTTGGAACAGTGACATCTTGCAACCACAGGGAGACTGATGGATTTTTGGAACTAAGGAAAAGAGGTATAAAAATCCCTAAGGCTTCACACCATTTTAGTTCCTTGCTCCGCTAACTTTTTTTTCTTTCCTTTTCTCTATCATAACTCTCTTCTCCTATCTATTCTTCCAAATAAATTTGCCTCTTTCCCCTCACTTGCCTGTTTTATCGAAGTTCCTTCTGCGGTTTCACCAGATAACAGCCCGGAAAAAACACAGTAACACTACTAACAATTATTATGCTGTCTCTTCTGCATTAATAGTTTCTATGCCAAGCCTTAATCTGGCTACTTCCATCTAGCAGATTTCCCTTGCAGAGAGCTGGAGGATCTCTATTTTGGAGAATGAACTGGGGCTTTTCAGAATCACATTTCTAGCATGGATATCATTATCTCTAACATAGTAGATACTTCACGGATGAATAATGATCTAAACAGTGGGGCAGGAAGCAGTATTACTTTTGAGTAACAGTTTGCTCTTTCCAGGTCAGTCTTGTAGTTTTCTTAAAGTAGACCCTTAAAACAAATTTTAGCCAAGATGGCACAGATATTATCTGACTATATCCACCATCTACTCCTCCCATTCTCTCTCCCAGTTGTCAATTAGAGAAAATTGGGCGAATCTTTGAAAATAAATGTTTTTCATAGTCGGCATAGATAGTAGAGACTCAATTAAATTTGTTGACTGAAAATACTAGAAACAAGGGCAGCTTAGAAAACAGAGGTAGAGCCGTTTGCAGATCCTTTGTTCCTTTGTTGCAGGAGAAAAAATTGCAAATCTTAGAATTAACTCAATTTAGATGATGACATTGACAAGGTAGAGAAGATATGTCCACAACAGGGAAGAGTTGACATACTACACAAATGATTTTCTCTTAAATATGAACATAATTCTGCACACAAATGGTTTTCTCTTAAATATGAACATAATTCTGCACACAGTGAGGGAGCTGCCATGTCAGTTTCCATGATGAAAGCCAAATATTTTAATAAGGGTAATCATATAAGCCATTTTCTGCCTAATTACTTCAAAGTTTGAAAATGCAAGAGTAGGATCAAGGCCATTTTATCTCCAAGTGGAATCCTGACAGCGAAACAAAGATGTTTATAAATTGTTGGCAGATAACTGTCAACAGTTGTCTGCTTCGGAGGTAAATGCAAACATGTTTGTTAGGGACATGTTTCTTCACATTGTTGATTGACCCAGAACTGAGGTGCTGAAAGTACTCTTCTTGATGGAGAAACTTGATGTCTGTTTTACACCCAGTAAAGAAGAGGCATCTGGTTTTAATCGTCAGCTATAATGTTGATAGTTCACCTCCATGGTAAAAAGTGATAATATCTCAACCAGCATCATACAAGCTGAGCCCTTTTTTTCAGTAAAATTCATGGCTGTTGTTTGCAGACTTCCTGTTTCCATGTTTGATCTCTGTGTCCAAGTATCTAATCAAGGATCTCATTTTATTTATCATTTTATAATCTTGGCATACCCATTGCAACCAGATACTGAAATCTTCAGTTTATTTCATGAAGAGTTGAACAATATTCAGCCACAACTCTCATGACAAAGGCTTGGAGCCACCTGTTCTGAAAAGCTACTGAATAGGTGTGAACATTCCCCACCTGTCAGCCTTTGACTCATGGAAAGCAAACACCTTGCAGTTGTAAACCTAACAGGCTATCAGTAGTGAAACTAGAAATGAATCAAGCATTGGAAATGATTTAGATGATTACATGTATTATACTATATAGTATTTTGGAGACAAAGCTATGCCGATGAAACTGGCAGTTGAAAATAGTAATTGCATCTGATTGAAAGAAAAATAAAGCAAAAACTTATTGGTAATGGAATAGCTGTTCTCTGAAGAGCATGAAGTCCAATTTAAATAAGCAGAAAGGTAACTGAGAGTTCAAGTGACACATACAGAGACAATACTGTTTGCCTGCAATTTTCACATAGAATAGAGTTTCTCTAGTGGGATCTGCTGAAAATTGGCTATTATAAAAATGTCTCCAGTGTACTTTGGGACCTTTTTAAATATTTGCATGATATTTATAAATTTATTTCCTACACACATATAAATATCTCTTATTGGCATCTTGTCCCCAAAAGCTCTAATTTCACATTCTGGTTAGGCATTACTTCTCCCTGCCAGGATAAGAGCAATGAGCAAATTAAGGAAGGACAATGAATGATGACTGAATCTCTTTATTGATTTGAGAAATATCAAAAACTGGGAATTTGGTCTCAAATTGTAGCGAACTGTCAGTAATAGAGAAGTATTAGAACTAAAGAGTTAGGGAGCATTTTGGGAAAGGCATAGAGACATATTGTTCAAATACAAAGTATCCCTTTTTTCTGTAAAATGCTGATAGTAGGCTTGTGTTACTATTGTTATTTAATTTTTTCCTGTGCTTTGTTTGAATTTAACTGTTGCTTTACAAATTGCAGGGATTAAGATCTAACACATGGAAGATGTCCCATGAGGCAGGACTTAAATTAAAAGTGATCACCATGAGAGGACGTCTGATTGTTGGAAGCATGACTCCTTTCAGGATTATCTGAGTGTTGTTTCTTCATTCTCCTGTGTCCATTATTTGCTTCCCAACTCTGGAGGAAAGCTCCCCAAAGTAGTTTTCAGATTAATTTTGGATTTACGCAGTGTCAGGGGAAGGGATACTGGAATTAGCTGAACAGTACAAGCTTCAGGTAATGGGAGAGAGGAAAAATACAGCTGAAGGGAGGTGTGAAGACTGAATGGAAACAGGATGCAAAGCAGCATTACAAACATGATAAGCTTTCTGCTTTATTAAAACACTGATACCAAAATGTTCCCTTGCTTTGCCTTCTCTCGTAAGTTGCTCTCTTCTGTGTCTCTCCCTACTACCTCAGTGTGGTAATTGCTTTTGTTCCGATTCCAGAACTTGTCTTCATCAGTTTCTTCATCAGTTTCTCCAGCAATGCTGCTTACTTACCAATCCAGTCTTTGTCACCTATTAATTTTTAACCACTTTCATTCCAAAATTATATGTGTCTTCCTTAGTAACAGATTTCTGAAGTAAACCTACTGGTAACAACTGTGATACTTACTAAATTCAAATGTGTCCTAGTAGCAGATGCTGACATTTTGACTGACAACTATGATGATTGTAAGAGACAGAGCAAGTGGATATTTTCAGTTCTAAGTGCCAACCCCATGCAAATGTACTTTTGATTGGTGCCCTGGGGTTGTGATATTCTATGGAGTAACATGGATTTAATAAAAATCAACGTGGCTTATGGAGGAAGCATATGAACTCTCTAGTCTGTGTACACAAATGGTCAGTGATTTGAATGGTGGCAGCCATTCCTTTATTACCACGTGAATGGCAAGCATAGACTGCACTAGTTTAGTATTGATTTGGGAAGACTGAGAGTCCCAGAGCTCTGGGTGTATTTTACAAGATTTAATTTTCTGTCAGCAAACTAGGCAAACAGGTACACAGGCACAACAGGCCAGGAGGCTAGCATGCAAGAAGGCAGGCACAGGCTGGGCAGAGTGGAGAGGGACGGGAGGCAGACAGGAAGGCAAGTAAGCCTTCCACAAATCTACCTTTACATTCTTTCTCTGGAGTGGTGTTCTCTGTCTCTGTCTGTCTGTCTGTCTGTCTGTCTGTCTGTCTGTCTTTCTCTCTCTCTCCCTCTCTGCACACCAGTCATCTTGCTGCTAGTACACCTACACATGTGCACACCCATGCTCGTTGTGTCCAGTTTTCTACAATTTGGGTGCATGTGCTCACATAGCCAAGTGCCTTCTCCATTAACAGAATCAAGGTAATAGTCACAGAGGCTGTTGGAATACAAAAGCCTGGTTAACTCATTTACTCTACACCATGATTCCCTCATTCACTCTCATCGTAAATTTTATTTATTTATTTATTTATTTATTTATTTATTTGACTTAAATTTTTTAATTTATTTATATATAAATTTCACAACATTGTAATTCCAGGGGTTTACCCCCTCAATCTCCCCCTCTATCCCCCCCCCTTTTCCCTCCTGCTCAAAGTTGTGCACTTCAGTTTGGTGCTTAGCTTGTTTTGACTTTTCCTCAAGTTCTTTGTTTATTTTTTCACTATATCCCATATATTAGTGAAACCATTTGGTTTCGTCTTTTTCTTTATGACTTGTTTCTGCTAATATTATTTCTTCTAAGTACATCCATATTGTTGTAAAATCATCAAATTTGTGATTTTTGATTGATGAGTAACATTCCATTGTGTATATACCACATTTTTTTCATCCAGTCATCTGTTTTAGGGCATTTAGGTTGCTTCCATGACCTTGCAATTATAAATTGTGCTGCAGTAAACATCCAAGCACAAGTGTCCCTTTGTACCCACATTGAGGTCTCTTTTGGGTAAATTCCCAAAAGAGCAATTGCTGGGTCAAATGGTAGTTCCATTTTCATTAACTTGAGGGTCCTAAAAAGCTTCTGTACAGCAAAAGAGACAACAGAAAAAACTAAAAGATGCCCAACCGAATGGGAAAAAATTTTTGCCCTCCACATGAATGACAAGGGATTAATAACGATGATCCACAAGGAACTCACACAACTAAACAAAAGCAAATCATAAAGCCCAATCAAAAAATGGGGCTAAAAAGAACTAAAAAGACACTTCTCCAAAGGGGAAATACAAATGGCTAACAGGCACATGAAAAATTGCTCATTGTAAATTTTAAATGGACTTTTAAAATAAGTATGTTTTAGTGCTAAGAAGGTAAATTCATGCAAAGCATAAAAAGTAGCATCAAGAATATCACAGTGAACTTTGCTTTGAATATAAGGCAGAGGAGGCAAAGAAATGCTGTAGTTGGGCTAAAACGGGAGGATTGCTTGGTGTTGATGAATTCAAAAGGCACATCAGTTTGGTGAGTTCAGGTTTCAGCATCCCATTAATTGGGAATTGCCTCCCATAGTTACAGTATCTAGATTCATATTTCTTAAGAAATTACTATAAAATATTGAATTGCAGGTGCATGTATACAAATTTCCGGAAAGCCTATCTGCACAAATTTGCTATGGAAATTCAGATTTAACAGATTTGAAATCAGATCCATGAACCTCCATTTTAAGTGCAGGGCATTCTAATGTAAACTTAACATTGAAAGTACCTTCCCCAGATACTTCAGTTTGATCAGGAGTTTGAGGCTATATCAGTGCTTTGTTGTGTTACAAATTTAACGATTACTATTTGCCAAGCACTATTCTGCATGCTTTAAATGTATTTGCAGAGATGTGAACCTATACCCCTGAAACATATGCATTGTTGTAAATGAGCATTACCTAGAGTCCTGTAACCAATCCTCATTACCAATTGTAAGCATCAAGCTCACCAATTTGTGTTGGTTCTTTATTGGTTCTAACAATCATACAGACACATCAGGTAGGGCACTCCAGGGCCAGAAGGGCCAGGAGGCAGGCAAGCTCCCCAGCCTCCCAGGAATTTTTAAACTCTTTCTCTGGGTTCCCTCCCTCTCCCCCTCCCTTTCTCTCTCTCTCTCTCTCTCTCTCTCATATGCTCATGGTGTTTTAGCTAGCCCCTTTAGACCCAATTTCCTAGGCCCAGGTGTGCACACTTACACATGTGCACACTCATTGGACCTCACATCAAGGGGAAGATGTAAAACTAAAGGTTCTGGTTTTACAGGCTAATGGAGGAAAAATATTGACTATTTACCCTACATGTAAATAAACATACTTTTAAAAAATGGAAAAAATATTGAGTCATTTAATCCATATTGAGTATATACTATTACCATCAGCCCACTTTATACATGGAGGCAAAGATAAGTACATAGATCTTGTTCAAGATAAAAGGAAACATTTTTTTTATTATAAAAAGATTCAAATTATGCCCCCATGGGAATATATAGATTATTACATTATTTGTATGTCAAAGTTCTGTGAATATTGTGAAGTACGTATGTATTATGATAACTTACAACATTAACAAGAGTGAGAGAAGGCACCTGAACCTAGTTTATGAATATTAAGAAGCTCATGAGTCAACTATATTTCTAAATCTTCTAAAATAAGATGAATAACTGTAGCATAGGCCCTTCAGTGAAGTTTTACTTCAGGGGAAAGGAAGGGGAAAATAATACATAAGGCATACATATTTTAGAATGTGGATATTTACTATCATTGAAATAAAGGTATGCTTGTAGTCTTTTTTGCGTTTTCACAAATCTAGAAAAACCCTGATCTTCTTGATGAGCTGAAAACTGAAAACAGCTGTGCCCTTTTGTTAGCAAATCTAGCAACCAGAACTTCAGAAACTTGTCCATAAATTCAGTCTTCTGTGTTTTTTAGTCCATGGAATTTTGCTGCTTTAAAAAGTATTTTTATTAGTACAGTAGATCAAAGCATAACTTAGAAGACATGGGCTTGGATTCTACTCTCAGTTCTGAACCTGGCAAGCTCTGTGTTCTCACCCCTCTCAAAGCCTCAGTTTATTCATCTTTAGGATGGGCTTACACTAGAAAATAGAGAATGTTAATAGTGCCAGTCTTATTATTATTATAAGAGGATTATTATATTAAGGGACAGTGTGTGAAGAAATACATGGCTTCTATTCCTTCAAAGTAGAAATTTATTCCTAGGACTTATGATCTTCAATTAGAAAGACTATGCTATCTGTGGTGGACAGCTCACCTATCTTACCTAGCACAAATGAACCTGTCAAATTTCATTAGGTATTGTCATGTAACATCATGCTCAGTGTTAAATTGTGCCAGAGATATTGTTAGGCTAATATTCAGTTACACCAGGGTTCTAAGGAAGCAGTGCATCTACTCTTCTTAAAATTCTTGAAAATTGTGGTTATTGCAAAAGATGTAAAATGCTTAATAGGATGCAAAAATTAGTTCCCTGTGGGTTTTAATGCTTTCACTTTGAGGCTGTTTAAGCTACATCAAGTTAAAAATTATTTCTCAAAAAGCTCAATGTGGTAATCACTGTTGCACCTTTGTATATTTTGCCAAATTTCTCCTTTGCCTATCCCCCAAGATAGTAGAAGGTGAGGAGAATTTCCTAGGGCAAAATGTCCCAAAAGGAAACAGAAGTGGAACAGTGGTCAGAAAATGGCTGGGGCCACAGAGATGGTGGTGCTAGAAAGTTATCATTTCTCTCACTCTCTCTCTCTCTCTCTCTCTCCCTCCCTCCCTCCCTCCCTCCCTCCCTTCCTCCCTTCCTCTTTCTCTCTCTGAGGTTTATCATACAGATTTAATTTTTTTGAAATCATTTATTTTTAATTCAGGTAGTATTGAGGTATCACCATCAGATATTACCACCCCACCATTGTGCCTCCCACCACCCACTTGTCCATATTCAACCACATAGACCATGGTGCTTCCTTCCTTCTTGCTCCCATTCCACCCCTCCTTCCACTTGGTGCTTCAGTTCTATAGTCAGCTATTGATGGTTAGTTTTTCATCCTGTTGTTATTTGACTATTAATTTATCTGTGTATTCTGCATGTTAGTGACCCATCCAGTATTTATCATTCTCCTATTGATTTATACCACTTAGAATTGTCCTTTCAAGCTCCACCCATGTTGCTGCAAATGGCATGAGTTTATTGTTTTAGATCACTGAGTTGTATTCTATTTTGTCTGTATACCACATCCTCTTGATCTACTCATCTGTTTTCAGGTTGTAGGTTGTTTCAGTGTTAAGCTATTGTAAATAGTATTGCAATAAACATGAAAGTGCAAGTTCCCTTTAAAATCAGTGTTTTAAAAATTTTGCATCAATGCTTGGAAGTGGAATTACTGGGTTGAATTGCTGATCTCCACAGCTTTCCTTAAGGGCTGAACCAATTGGCATTAACACCAGAAGTACAGGAGAATTTCTTTTCCATGTCCTCACCAGTGCTTGCTATTTCTTGTCTTTTCCATGTGAGTCTCTCTCACAGGTGTGACAAAGTACCTCAATGTAGTTTCATTAGCATTTCACTAATAATAAGTGATGTGAACATGTTTTCATGTGACTGCAAAGTGTTTTAATGCCTTTGGAAAGGTGTTTGTTTAAATTTGAGGGGGTGATTATTTTTTCTTCCAATAGGCATTGAGTTGTCAGAGCCTTTTCATTATCAGCTTTTCTTTAATCTAAATGGTAAAAGCTATTGTCCTCACTGGGATTGATTTTCTGTTTCTTGCTTTACTTCATCACCCTTTTTGTTCAGGAGCCATAAAGTAATTCAAGACATTTCTCTTTAAGATATTAGAAAAATCATGCTGTCAAGCTCCTGTTGTATGGACCCTTGCATGGGTGAGAAAATGCTCTTCCATAGATTCTTTTGCTGGCCTTAGATGGCTTGTGATTTTCTTGACTTGATTATTGTATGATATGTCAAGAGTTCTTGCATTTTTGACTTGGGCACCTCTTGGGTTGCAGCATTCCAGGCTGAAAGGACTATTTTGTCCCATAGAAAATAGCATTTCAGAAAGGCTCATTTTTATCAGGACAAAGGGAAAATATCTACTCTCTTGACCCTGGCTCCAGCAGAACCTTTTTCTCATTAACATTTTATTTGGTAGCAAATATTTGCTGTGTGAGAGACATTGAAGAAATAGCCAGGCAGAATTTTTAGGTTAATATCTTTACTGGGACTGACATCTGCCTTCACCTCCTCAAACTTTTCTAAATTGTTTAGGAAGCCCCTTGTCATCCTAAAGCAATCCTCCCCACACCCCCAACCCTGACATTTTGTTACTTTAAAACAAGTTAATATTCTTCTGTGACAAAGTGGTAAGCAATCATAAATATCTTCTGTTTTCTTATATTTCCAACTTTATTAAAGATTAATATTAATCTTTCAAAGTGAAAATATAGAGAACAAAATGTAATTGTCCTTTTATCCTCTTGCTATTACCTTATTTTTAAAATTATATCCTTTTCATTGAAATAACTTTGTTTTACTGCACTGTCTATGATAAATGTCCCCTGGAATCCTCTTGTGCCATCGTCAGTGGTTTCATTTGCATTTTTCTAGTTTACATTATATGCATTTGCTGGCATCCTTATATAGAAACGCATGTGACTTTTCTTTGTGGCCAATGAAACGTTATAAAATGTGGAAAAATGTTCTATTTGCAGTAGCCAACGTGAGAACTGCTAGCTACACATGACTGATGAATACTTGCCATATGACTGGTGTAACCAAAAAAAAAATGAAGAAATGAGTTTATAATTTTAATTAATTTTAGTTCATTTTAATCCAAATTTAAAGACCCCATGTGGCAATTGTCTTTCATATTCAGCAGTGCCAAACTAAATAGTAGGAACCTATAACTCAGACAAGAAAATATAAAGAGTGTGAGGAATATGCCTATGTATACCAGGATTCAAATCTTTTCTGGGACATGACTCTATTCATTGAATCTTCACCACCACAATAGATAAGCTCTATTAATACATAGACAAAGTAAGACTTAGAGAGATTAGGTACTTGTCAATGACAGAAAGTGTTTGAGTATGGACTTGAACCCAGATAAGGTAGCTCCAGAACATACATCCAAGAAATCAAGCATGTGTGGAACTGGAAATGGAAGAATTTTGGAATAGTCTAAGCTATGTTTGAATCTTATTTGTATTACATGACTTCTTGACTGTGTGACAATGGGCCAATCACATTACTTTTCTGATTCTTGGTTATAAAATCTAGAAAATGAGACATCTTTTCTTCATCAATTGGATGTAGACTTAAAAAAGTATATGCATTTCTCTCTTTCATCCTTATCAACAGTGTTTTCCTTTGCTGTACAGTTCACCTATAGTAGAGGATATTGTCATTGGCCACGTAACAGAGTAAGATGAGTTTCAAACTGATTGAAATGAAGCATATGTGTTGGTCCTTGTGGCTCAGACCTTGTTAGCACAGACTGCAAGCATAGTGACTTATCATCAAGAGAAGGAAGTGAGTCTCTTGGACTCAGTTTGGTTTGCTGGTGAGACTTGTTCCTTCCTAGGATTGGCAACTTCCTTACCTTTGGAAGGCCACCTACCATCTTTCCATCTCAGTTGCCCATCTCTAAAATGGAAGTAATCATAGTACCTATGTCTCCATATGTTTATTGCTGAGGATCTAAGGCAAGGTCTGCTGCAGTGACTGCTGTGGCTGTTACCAACATTTTCATTTAATCCATGAACAGCGACAGCAGCAATGGTAGTTCCTCAATCATCACCACCAACAGTCAGGGAAGGCAAATACTCCTCTCTTCTCCACTCTGCAACACTCCCCACTCCCATCCCACACCCCGAGAGAGCAGTTTTCCAAACCCTGTGCTGCAGGTGTTTCCTTTTCCCAGAAGGATAACTCATTCTATCAGATTTCTATAAGAATGAATTAGCAACATTTATCAAATATTTTGCACATGTGGGCTATATGGAACTATCCACTGAAAAGTATCTTTTTAGTTAGTAACTACAGTGGAGACCATTTCTTTGATGTAATGGGAGTGTGACTACTTGAGTCTAAGTAAAATGGGGAACCTAATTTCTTCACAAGTCCCTCTCTCCCAATCAGTCATGTACCATTTGATTAACAAAATGTCTAATGCCTATTTCTTTGTGATTTTACTACTGGGATTGTTTCATATACCTGATAATTCCTGCATTTTCTCATTTCTGAAAGATACTGAGGCATTTTAAGTGTGGGGTTGATGAAACTTGCCACCATTTGATTAGTGTAATGTATTTCGCAACACATATGTAGCACATGCTTGTGACATACTACGTAGCATGGCTCATCCTGTAAGAGCTACTGGAAATGTCAGTTCATTTCAAGGGAATTGTTAAATGTTAACATAAGAATGTTGATGAAGCTCTTCCAGGGAGGATAGTGTGTAAATCAAAACATCAATCCAAATGGTCAATCACTATTAATTCAGAGTAATTAGAGGAGAGACCAGTAGGAACTTGTGATGAATCTAAATAGAATATATGAAAATGAACATGGGGTAGTTGGTGATATGTAAGAACCATGCTGGGCCTGCTTTAATGAAAGATAAAATTCATTTATAATTATAATCACTGTAATAATAGGATGGAATTAAACTATTTGAAAACACAGTTTGGTCTATTAAGTAATCTGAATATTTCTCCAGCATTTCTGTTTATACTATTAATTTGCTAGTAGCGTGTTTCTTCATAGATCATGCAAGGTCAACTTAAGCCCAGCCTGTCTGTAAATGATCACAAAACTTGGTCTTATGAAGTCAGCTTTAATAAGAGCTTACACTACTAATAAATCAAGAAAGGTCTAATCCTAGAGAAGGCTACAGGATATGCTATTTTTAATGTTATTTAATTGCTTTGCTTTGTCCTATTATAAACTTTCCCCTTTAGTGTCACTCTACATGTGATGTTGGGATTATAACAGTCCACTTAAAATGCCAGAATTAAATGTGTATTTTTAAAAGAGACCCACTTATTAGTGCCAGTTAATCTTCAATGATTATAACATGAGTAAAGTAAGTAGATAATATAAAAATGTTAAATTTTATTGCTAATCTTAAATTCTGCTTTAGGGTGAAGAAAAACCTTCATATTATGGCTAAAGAGTCAAGTCATACTAGATTAGCATTGTTATACACTAATAATGAAAATAGCTGAGCCCAATTAGTGTCACTTAAAGTTTTGTGAATCAGAGATATGGCCTTACAAATTAAACAGTTTGAATACTGGATAAGAGTCCAGGGAGATAATTCTTATTAAAAAGTTAAAACCTTCACTTCTCTTCTAAAGAAGAATTTATCATTGGTACAGAATTACGTACCATTCACTCTACAGCCTGAAAAGGATGGATCTTTGCAGACCATAAAAGTGTAATAAAGGCGCCACTAAAATTGATTTTCATTTAAGTAGATTACCAGTATTTCCTTCCTTAAATAGAAGGAGCAACCTGTGTCCAACCTATTTTCAGCCATGACATTCTCTCTATATGCATGATTACACACCACCCATATAGGAATGTTAAATGTCCCTTATTATTCTCCCCCACCACCCAAAACCTTAGCAGAAGGATTGGAAACATATAGGAATGAATGTACAAAAAAATTCTTACAGTGAAAATACACATTGTGAAGTAGGTAAAATGTTCTTAATATCTGCTTCTCTTTCTCCAACTGTACTGAACCAAAATGTGCCCATTGGCTTTCTCATTATGCAGGATCTTATAGTTGCCCAGATAAACTTGGCACTCCCCTTCCCCTCCATTTCCACTGCCATCTCTGACTCTAGCAAATGTAATAGACCTGAGTCTAGTTTGTCAGCCCCTTACCCTTTGTCCAGAGTGTTATTAGCTGCAGCAAGAGGAATCATACTCTAACAATGGAAACTATAGTCAGTTTTAAGTGGAATGAGTATTTTCTCATGCTGCACACATTCTTCAAGCATTTTACAGCCTTTTTTTGTTTAATTATCACTTTTATAGATGATGACATTGAGACTTAGGTATATTCAGTTGCCTAAGATCCTACAGTGAGTAAAAGAACTCACTCATATTTGTTTAATTTCAAAGACCCAGTCTCATAGCTGCTCTTAATCTATGCTACATACTTAGTTTTTGCAAAAGCCTTAAATTCATATTTCAGAAAGTATTTTGGAAAAAGATCATCCATGGTTATTAGCTCTTTATTAATATAGTTCATTAACAGATTTTGCTGCCTTCTGTCTTATTTAAACAGATTTTGCTGCATTCTATCTTATTTTAAAAGTGCAGGGCAAATTAAAGGTAAGTTAGTTGAGTACCTTAATGGATAATCTCGAGGTGAGAATCAGGCTACCCATAGTTGATGTGATGCAGCTATACTGTCATAAGTAGCTTCCAATTTCCATTCTTTGTTCATGTAGAAATCCTTGGTCCTGTCACTTACATTGAAGATTGTGTGCTTGATTTCACTTAACACAAGTTATAGTAATTTAAGTGAAAAGTAATTTCTTCAAAACTTCTTTTCCTAAAATAGTCCCGGAGTTTGGTCCCTGGGTTTGCCTCACTCTTCATTGAGACTATCAAGTACAAGTCTATGTGATTTTCTAGGGCTAAGTCTATGGATGAACAAAATAACACCTGGGGACAGCCTCTGGTACAGAAAGAGTAGTCTGTAAGTGTCCTTCCAACCCTAAAACTTTGCCCTGAAATATTTCCTGCTACAACTTAGTTTCTTCCCCACTTTCTCAACCAGTACTCTCTTCCTGGTACATTGTTGGGTCTTACTGGTTCTAACTCCCATTTCTAATTATCCCAGCATGATTGTGGGTCCCAGAATGTAAGAATTATTTTCTGTTCTTCATTGTGAAACATAGAGCTCAAGATTTAGCTGCCCGAGGTAGGGAACTTTTTCAGCTCTGCTTTTGTGACAGTTGCCTTGCTGGTTGATATTTCTGTTTTGCTCTCCAACTGTGTGTGTGTGAGAGAGAGAGAGAGAGAGACAGAGAGAGACAGAGAGAGACAGAGAGAGTGAATGAAACTTATTTAATTAGCTGTCTTTGGAACTGCAGGTGATTTTAAGATGAAAACCTCTACCCCACTAAAGAATAAGCGAGGGTCACACCTCTGAAACTCACTTGAAGTTCATACTTTAACATCTGCTTCCTGACCACACTATCACTTTCTTCTCCAACCAGAGCAGACTTGCACCAAAGAGCACCTGGAGCTCATTACAAAGAAAATCTTGACTCAAAGATACACGTGGCAGTGATTTTCCCATGAGTAACCTTTTATATTAACAATTTCTGGGTCATCTGCCTTTTGATTCTCTTCTGGTACTCAATGGATATTGTCCCTGACAAAGTGCACACACACTCCCAACTGGCATTAATGTAGAGAGAACCAAGTCATTGGACACTATAGGTTAGACTAAAGAACCATTCTGATTTGTCCAGAATTATTCCAAGTTCAGGACTTAACATGCTATGTCAAGGGAAGCTTCTTAGCTCAAGGGGAACCAGATCACCTACTCACCCACAAGACATATCTTAGGTCAAGGGGAACCAGATCACCTACTTACCCACAAGACATATCCAGACATATCCAGGTCAGGTAACACATGAGAGAAAATGATAATCTTCAAAAATCTGGGTTGAAGTCTTGCTAGTGTCATTTATTATTATATTTAGTCAGACCCTTTTTTCATTATTCCATAGTATTTATCAAAAATATTATTCTCTGTTCTGACAATCGTTCATTTCATGTTTGTCTTTCTCATCAGAAAGTAAAATCCCCATAAGTGTTTAGGGTAAGTGCTTTGGGCAGGATTTTTCTTCCATTACCCTATATAACCAGCATTTGCATTGCACCCTTCCCATGATTATGCATACCTGGACCTAGTGGGTGTGCACATGCCTGAATGGGCCCACCTGGACTTAGTAGGCAATAAAAGTGTGGTATCATCTTGGGAGAGAGGGAAAAGAACTAGGAGAAACTCAAGTGACTGTCCTTTGCTGTTTATTACTAAACATCCTGAAAATGAAGGACTCTGACATTATTTGGCTGAGTGAGAACTGGTACAGTTATCCAACAGAGTGCTGAAGTCATGTCTTGCTAGATACTTATTTCACTTCCAACCCAATGCCTCCCTGGAAGTCAACACTTTTGAGTTACCAACTGAATGACTGAGTCACTTAATTGCACGAGATCTAAGTTTTGCCATATGTAGTTGATTATTTCTAAGAATTATTATGCTGAATCAAGGCAATGTGTATGCTGAAGATATATATATTTTGTTAGCCACTCAAAATGTATTGATGATGTTCATTATGATGTGTGCTTGATAACAATATCTGCCTGTTATTAGGAACCTATAGAGTTCTAGGACTTTTCAATGTCTTTTGTCAATTTACCCTTGTATTTATGCTCCAAGTATGTACACAGATATCCCCCTTCTTTTAGAATTAAGACAACTAAGGTTTTAAAGATTTAGGGTGAACTATATAGAGGGCACAGTCCTGAAGATGATCCTTGCTTCTAATATCAAACAAATGTTTAGATGGTTCTCAAAATTACTTTCATGGAAAATAATTCACTAGAAAGATTCTCAAGTATCAGTGACAGCTATTATATCCCCAGGTACTACTTATTACAGGAAATGGAGGATACAAATTAAAAATCATCCAATGGAAGAAGCACATAGGGCATAATCCAGGAGAATTACCAACCATGGAGCTTCTATTATCCTCTGCCCATGAAAGTAGGACATGTTACTTTCTTGGCATTGATGTGTGATATAATTCATGGAGTATAGCCAAACAGGGATGTTCACCCAAGGTTTCAACGTTTTTTATGGAGGCTCTATTAAATAGACATGATTGATTATTTAGAAATTTTAAACTTTTTTTTGAGGTAGCATTAGATTACAATACTGTAATTTCACATATGTAGATTCTCACCTCATCAACTATATATGTATCTGTATACCAATAACTGTATACCATGCCCCCTACAAAGCACCCATTTATCATCTGCCTTCAGCCGGTCAGAATACCCACATGGTTGGCTTCAGTTTTCAGTTGGGCTGGTATCCTGTAACTCAGTGTCTACTCTAAATGATATCATTACTAAATAGTTAGCCCAGAGTTCTCAAACAAATAAAGATTATCTTCCTGGAGCTGAGGGCAAAAACTAAAGTTCTTTTTGAACAAATTTGAATTTTTATTTCACAAAATGCATTTATTATCAATTTCTCAAAGAATGCATAGGTAGTTAATGTAAGCTAAACTCAAATTCCATCCAATGCTCATGCTTTTTTTTTCAATGTTTGTTCTGTATGCATGATAAATTTTGCAGCTTTGATTTGCTATAAAATGATGTGTGCTCTCACATATGAGTCAATGAAGGAATTAGCTAAAGTTAAGAAAAAGAAAATTGGCAGAAATTATATTCCTCCCCATCTTCCTTTTCTTTTCCAGAGCTGTTAATGCGGAGCTATTATTTATGCTGTCAACCCTAGTGTAGACCTACACTGAGAAATGCATACAGTGGACAACGCTGAATGTATTTTCTAGAATATACTCTAATTCACTGATATCCTTTCTTATGCACTGTGGTGTGCATGCACACATACGAATACAGGTGTAGCACACACATCTGCTTTGTTTCACCACAGAGTGTTCAATTTCCTATAGTCTAGTCAATAAATTACATCTTGTGTTAAAATAAAATTGGAAATTCTTTCTGGGACCATTTGCTTTTGAATATGAACCTTTTCAATCTAGAATAATCAAAAGACAATGAAATTTTTTATCATTTGATGAGATTTCAAACAGGTATTTGTGAAGATATATAATCTTCCCACATCTCCTGAAACTACCTTATAGCTCAGATATCCACCTTAATCGAGTGGTTCCAGAAAGAGTAGAAGGAGTTGAAAATAACAAGTAATACAAAGAGAGGAAAATACAGAGGTCAAACTGGGGTGATATTCTGAAGCACTAAAGTTATATGGCCTTGTTCACAAGTGGTAAAATAATAGTGAATAACCACATCACAAGGAAAATCATTGAGTCTTAAATAAACCTGGGCAAGTTTGGAAAAAAGTTAACCAAAGGAGGTAGAATTTGATACAGTGAATGCTAATTTTGTGATGGAAGACAAGAAAAAAAATGTGAAATTGCAAGTAATCCATTGCAGAGGCTAGCAGGAAAAACAGTGTTGGCTTTGGAATCAAGCACACTGAAATTCAAATCTGAACTCAATTATTAGCTATGGGATTCTAAGAAAATTGCTTACCTATTCTGCCCCTGTTTCCTCACCTGTGTAACTAGTGTTAATAATAAGATGAACCTTAAAGAATATTTATAGTGATTAAATACAATATTTCATGAAAAGGACAGTTGGTCACAAACTAATGTTTCAGTAGTTGTGAATTGTTATGAAGATACAAGTTTTATCTATGAAATGGAAATAACATGGTAATATTATAAGTTTTTTGAGCATCTTTTGCCATATTGAATGTGAAAATGCTTTTCAAAATGTTCATTACTGGGTCTTTGGGGTCAGTGTTGCCTTTAATGTTTATTTTGCAATGGGAAATCATATCTGGAAGACTGATGACTGGAATATGCACTGAGTCCTTCACTCAAGTATGATAAAAATAATAACATTTTGTTATACTGGTTGGTTCAATGGAACTATCTTGCATTATGGTGTCACATATCCAGGTTTTAACCCAAGATATGCCATTTTAATGTTGTGAGGCATATAGATTTCCTATTCGAAAAAGCTTAATCTTTCCTAGACTTGACATCTGTATCTGTAGAAAGGGACGATTGCAGGTATTTTGCAAGTTGTGTGAAAGACCTATCACAATGTATTCTTTTGCTTCTCGATGTTTCTAGAAGATAAAGATTTAGCTTTTAGATAAACAGATCAAATAAAATACTTTAATGGAATAGTACTTAATCATAAAAAATATGAAATACTGTCATTTGCAATGATGTGGATGGACCTTTGAGGGGATTGTGCTGAGTAAAATAAATTAGAAGAAGGAGAAATAACATGTGATTTCACTCTTTTGAGTAATATTAGAAAAAAATGGAAAGAAGAAAAACTAAAACTATAAAACACACCCTTAGACTGACAGCAGATTTGTCACTAGGTAGAAGGATCAGAGGGAATGGGTAGAAGAGACTATTGAGTTGAGGTAAATGATGATGGAATGTTTTATTTTGTAAATTGTGTTATATACAATTGCTAAGGTGAGAAATTGTATACCTGTACCCTGTATCATTTTGTAAACTAATATTACCTTGATAAAAAGAAGATACTTGTCACAAACATGTATACATGCATGATTTATAGAGATATATAAAATATATACTATATAGAAATATATATATATTTTTTTTTCATTGTATGCACAATGAAAAAATTATTCTTCCCTCTTTGAATGATCTTTGCACCATAGTTGAAATCAATGAATCACAGATGAATTTTTCTTTTCTGGACTTTAATTTCTATTCTTTTTATCCTTATACCACACTCTTTTTATTACTGTACTGTTGTAGTTTATTTGTAAATTAAGAACTGCAATTCCTGTATATTTTTTTCTTTTTCAACATTATTTTGACCATTAAGAATCCCATGTAAGGGGCCGGGCCTGGTGACGCATGCCTGTAAGCGGCATCCTAGGAAGCAGGAGCCAGGACCAGGGATCATGGTTGGAGTTCCGCTTGGGGCAACGTAGTGAGACCTAGTTCCAAAAAGTAGCTGGATATGGTGTCGTGTGCCTGTAATCCCAGCTACCTGTGAAGCTGAGGCTGGGGATTGCTTGAGTCCGTGGTACCCCAGGCAATGTTAGCCTGAAGTTCCACCGGCAATAATAGCAAGACCTAATCTCAAAAAAAAAAAAAATTCCATGTAAATCCATATGAGTTATAAAATTAGCTTGTTCATTTATGGAGAATGAAAAAAAGCAGTTAGGATTTTGATAGGGGTTGCATTGTAACAGAAAATTTTTTTCAAGGTATTACATTGTATTTTTCAATGAATACAATATACCTTACCATTTATTTAAGTCATCTTTGATTCATTTAAATGATATTTTATACTGTGGAAGGCTTATATCTCCTTAGTTAACTTTATTCCCAGTTTATTATTTTTTCAATATTTTTTTTATTTATATATATTTCACATCATTTCAGTCCCTGGGGGTCACCCACTGCCTCCCCTTCCCACCTGCTCCAGCTGGTCCCCATTCTCCCCTTGTGCAGTTTCATTTGGTTGACCATATATTAGTGAAACCATTTGGTTTCTGTCTCTTTCTATGTGACTCGTTTCTGCTAGAATGATTTCTTTTAGGTACATCCAGGTTTCCATAAATTCATCAAATTTGTCATTTTTAATTGATGAGTAATACTCCATTGTGTATATGTATCACATCTTTTTCATCCAGTCATCTGTTCTGGGGCATTTGGGTTGTTTCCATGTCCTTGCAATTATAAATAGTGCTGCAATAAACATCCGAGCACAGGTGTCCTTTTGTGCCCACATTGAGGTCTCCTTTGGGTAGATTCTCAGAAGTGCGACTGCTGGGTCAAATGGTAATTCCATTTTCATTAGTTTGAGAGTTCTCCATACTGCTTTCCATAGTGGCTGGACGAGTTTACATTCCCACCAGCAGTGTAAGAGTGTTCCTTTCTCTCCACATCCATGCCAGCACTTGTTGTTGCCTGTTTTTTTGATGTGGGCCATTCTTACTGGTGTAAGGTGGTATCTCATTGTGGTTTTGATTTGCATTTCTCTGATTGCTAGTGATATTGAGCAAT
>PVHY01006069.1:0-27687 GCA_004024945.1 Uropsilus gracilis
TGAACTCAAAGAAATTTCTTGACCAACACCGGCAGGAGACAAGACCCCCAAAGCCCGACACCAGACCCATAAGGAAAAGCAGCAAAGCAAAGGCGAGGGGATTGGATTGGAGAGGAAGGCCTGCAGCAAGAAAACATGGACAGATCACAAACGAATATAACCTGGCCACCAAACACAATCTTAAGACTGAAAATCTAACTGCAAGGGGTGCCGGGACCCAACAACGCAGTCCCTCACCCAGAGAAAAGACACTAACATAGGAAAGAGACTAATGGACTCAGCACAGCTAATAAATAACAAAGAGTGGGGTGTGAGAGAATGGAGGGAGCACCGGAGGGAGGAGGGAGGGGGAAAATTATATAACAGAGTGGTTGTAACCCAAAGAACAAAATAAAACTACAAAAAAAAAAAAAATGGATAACATGGGGAAAGGAACAAATTCCTAGAAGTCTACAACCTAGCAAGTCTGAATCAGGAAGATATAGCAAATCTGAACAGATTGAGTAAGAAATTTGAATCAATACACAAAAACCTTCCAACAAAGGAAAGTCCAGGTCCAGATGGTTTCACTGATAAATTCTACCAAATATAAAAGAATTTACATTTCTTCTCAAACTTTCAAGAAGTTGAAGAGGAGAGTGTACTCGTAATCTTAGAACACGAAGTATAATACTGATGCCAATCCTAGACATGGACACTACAGAAAAGGAAACGTATAGTCCACAATGATGATGAATACAGATGTAAAAATATCTAAAAACATATTAGTAAGCCAAATTTAAAAGGACGTTAAAGACTTGAACACCACTACCAAATGAGATTTAGCCCCGAGATGCAGGGATGTTACAAACATGTGTAAATTAAAAAGATTAATAAAATGAAAGATAGGAATCATTTCCAGGAGGCAGGCTGGGAAGCTGTGCCTTTGTCCCTAGTCCCTAGAGCCTGGGGGACAGGACTGGCACCCCTGCTGGTGCACGGACCAACAGGGGGAGTTGTGGTACGGGGTGGGAGGGTGGGGGATGGGAGTTCTCCTCCAGGTAATCCCACTTCTAACAAACTAGAGCAGAATGAGAATATCTACCTATTTTGCTGCATTTACTGAAAAATAAAGGCACTGGACCCATCTGACACCTGGGTGAGACCAAAAATGAAAATGACTAGAACAACTAGGTCCTAAACTTCAAAGCCTATTGAAATGATGACCGACCACAGAAATACACCTACGGTGACTTTGGGGCAGAGAAGCAAACTCCTGATCCAGAATGTGTTCAACAGCAACAAAACACTCCATTTCCTGAAAAGGAGAAGGACACAAAAAAAGAGACATGGCCACAGAACAACTGCAAACAGAGAGAGAGGAGTGGAACTGGGCCTACTACGGAATGAATTGGCCTCCACTGAAGAACCTCTCTACCGCAAAGGACTGGATGTTGGAGCCCAGCCTCAGATGCCAGAACCATAAGGACTGGAAACAGCAACTCAGAACAAATGCTGGAATGGAGGAGAAAGCCAACATGATGAGGTGATGCGAATCCCTGTGATCACATGGGTCTGGAGAATAAGAGAATCACCTCCATTGTAGAAAGCTTTGCAACAGAAGAGACAGGAACAAAGGGCAACACGACTGACTTTCAACTGACCTACAAGGCTTCATACATGATTAGAACAAACTCGCTGCTAAGACATCCATGGAAATAGAAGCAGCGTGGGCCACAAAGTCCCAGGAGAGCAGGTCATCACCCAGGAAAAAGTCTTTGCACCAGTAAAGAAAAAAGCTCAATGGTCCAAATACCAATGACTTGAAATGAAAGGGAGGTGGGAGTCATTGGAGGGTGAAAGGGAGAAAGGGGAAAAAATGAAGGGTCTTAACAATACATACACAAATCTGTATAAAAAAAACTACTTAGGTATGTTTTTTAAATTTTATTTTCTATTGCACAGTTTGGATGGCATTTCAATTTTAATAACATGGAAAATAAATTATTAAACAAAAAAATGATTTCAATTGGTGAAGAAAAATTCAACAAAATTCAACCTAATTTCATGATAAAAATGTTCAAAAAATTAAGTATGAAAGGAACATTTCCTATAAAATAAATAATAAAGACTGTCCATCACAAGAGCATAGCTTATGTCATATTCCACAGTAAAGGTTGAAAGCTTTTTCTCTAACATAAGAAATAAGACAAAGATGCCTACTCTCACACTTATATTCATCACAATATTTATTGCAAGTCCTATACAGAAATATTGGTCAAGAAAAAGAAGTAAGTAATTCAAACTGAATGAAGTAAAATTGTCTTTGTTTGAAGATATTATGATCTTAAAGAAAATACTAAAGACTCCACCAAGAAAGTACTAGATCTAATTAACAAATTTAGTCAAGTTCTGTGATATGGAATCAACTATAGAAATTAGCTATGTTTCTATACTAGCAATAAAACATCTGAAAAAGAAGCAAAGAAAACCATCCTGTTAATAATGTTTAAGTAATAAACCACTTATGAATATATTTAGCAATGGAAATGAAGGTTTTATATACTGAAAATGACAAGGCTTTGATGAAAGAAATGTAAGACAAACAAATGGAAATTACTCTATGTCTCAATCAAAAGAATTAATTTGCTAAAATGTATGCATGACTCAAAACAATCTATAGCTTCAATACAATTCCTATCAAAGTTTCAGTGATATTTTCACAGAAGTAGAAAAAAAATCCAAAATTTTTGTGGAATCACAAAACATTGAAATGCTACAGTAATCTTTGGAAAGGCAAGCAAAGATGGTATGCCAGTTCCGAATTTCATACTACACTATGTATAAAGATTAAAACAGATAGTATTGACTTGAAAATAATTCTTAGACCAATAGAGTAGAAGTAAAGCACAGAAATAAACCCATGCATGTATGACTAATATTTGACAAGGAAACTAAGAATATTCCCTGTAAAGAGGGTGGATCTCTTTAGTAAATAGTGTTGGTAAAAATGACCAACTATAAACAAATATTAAAACAGTCACAAAAATTAAAAGGAAACTAAAAATTAAAAAAATTCAAAAAATTAAAAGGCAATCTGCAGAATAGAAGAAAATGTTTGTAAATTATATGTCTGATAAAAGACTAATACAAAAAATACATTAAGAACTCATTCAATAGCCAAAAAAAAAAAAAAATGGTATGCAATCTGATGTAAAAATGGGCAAGTGATTTGAATTCCAGGAGTCGTTCTCAAAAGAAGATACTTAAATTGCCAAAAGATACACGTAAGTGTTCTTGATACAACTAATCACTGGGGAAATGCAAATCAAAACCTCAATGTGTATCTCTCTTCTATTAGAATGGCCATCTTCAGAAAGACAGTATAGCTTGTCTTCTAAACATAACAACCTTGTTTATAGCTTGCCAGTGTTTCATTTGACTTCATGAGAATGTTCTTTTTCCCACTTTATAATCATATTTTACCTTTTTACATATATATATATATTTAGCTAGAGTGGGATACCTGTTTTATTTTATTTACTTATTTATTCCTTCCACCAAACTATCTGTGCCTATATCTCATCAGCTTCTCTCCCTAATTCTTTCTTCTATTCCCTCTGGTAAGCATTATCTTCTTTTTGCTGTCTATTCAAAGATAATAGTGCCTTTGTCAAAGCTGTCCATATTTATGTGCATTTGCCTCCAGACTTTAGAACTGCTCCACTGGTATGGATTTCTTTTTGTTGTTGTTCCAATACCATACTGTTTTGGTTACTATTGCTGTGTGATATTGTTTGAAGTCAGAAAGTGCGGTGTTTCCATTTTCCTTTTTATTTTCTAATGATTGCTTCAACTATATATGGTCTTTTTGTTTCTACATAAATTTGATAATTTGTTCTATTTTCTTAAAAAGCCACTGGTATTTTGAAAGGGAATGTTCTGTGCTGTTTTTAATGAAGAGCTTTTTGAGACATAAAAGGGAATGCATTGTGAAATGTATATTTTTATACAATTATCCTATTTTTTTAAAGTTGGAGAGAAAGGATAAAAAGACAACAGGAAAAATTAGATAGCTGGGCAGCACATGCCTGTAGTCCAAGTGCTGGGAGACAAGAGGCCTGATATGGCTTGAGTTTGTGGGTTTGAGACTACCCCGGGCAATATATCAAGACTTGGTCTCAAAAAAGCAGCCGGTGTGGTGGGGTGCACCAATAATCCCAGCTACCTGGGATGCTGAGGCTGAGGATTGCTGGAGTCCACAGGATCAGGACTACCTTGGGCAACATAGCAAAACCTAGTCTCAAAAAAAAAAATTAGATAGTAATAATAGATGTAATACCAACTGTCACTTTGTCACATTGAAAATTGTCATATTTCATTTCTAAAGTCTTCAAGTAAATTTAGGACGTGGAATGATATAAAATATTCTTTAAGATAAGCTGTGATATGCATGTATATAAAGTACATTTTGGTGCTTCCATTCATTAATTATCAAAATGTATTGAATGTGTATTATATGTCTTCAACTGCAACAGGAGCTAGGAATAGCTAGGAATACTCAGTAGGTGCTAGAAAAGATAGAAATTAACCAGGATATGAAAAATTGCTCAACATCACTAGCAATAAGGGAAATGCAAATCAAAACCACAATGAGATACCACCTTACACCAGTAAGAATGGCCCACATCCATAAAACGGGCAATAACAAGTGCTGGTGAGGATGTGGAGAGAAGGGGACACTCTTACACTGCTGGTGGGAATGTAAACTGGTCCAACCTATATGGAAAGCTGTATGGAGGACCCTCAAATTAATGAAAATGGAACTACCATATGACTCAGCAATTGTGCGCTGAATAATACCCAAAGAAGACTTCAATGTGGGTACAAAGGGTACCTATGCTAGGATGTTTATTGCAGAACTATTTATAATTGCAAGGACATGAAAGCAACTGAAATGTCTGAAAATAGATGACTGGATGGAAAAAATGTAGTATAAATACACAATGGAATATTACTCATCAATTAAAAATGACAAATTGGATGATTTTATGATAACATGGATGGACTTAGAAGAATTCATGTTAGCAGAAACAAGTCAAAAAGAAAAAGAAACCATATGGTTTTGCTACTATATGGGACATGGGAAAGATAAACAAAAAGCCATGAAGAAAAGTCAAAACAAACCAACAACCAAATTAAAGTACACAAGTTAGGGGTTGGGACAGGGTGGAAACCATCAGGGAGGGGGGGTGAACCCCAGAGATCACAAAGATGTGAAATTTATGTATAAATACATTATTTTTTTAAAAAAGAAATTAACCAGGATAGTTTGGTGTGGTAGTGCTAATGAAGGAGCTTTGAAGAGATACATGGGCAAAACTTTTTAGAGCAGAGAATTGCTTCTGTTTTGAAGGAGGAAAAGCAGCAACCTAGTGGAATAACTGCGGCGAGATGGGAGAATAGGAAGGAAGACATCTCTTCAGGTGAAGGTAAGGCTATTGCTAAGGATATGTCAAGCTCCACTTGCTTTGTCTTCTATGAACAAAAGAAATGACATTTCTTACCCCATGAAGTTACATGGGTAACAATTATTTTTTTTTCACCAGTGTACTGTGGGCAAACAGTGACTCATTCCATAAGCAAATCCTGTACAATCTCTAATGCCTTCTTTTTCACTTTCTCTCTCTACCTTTTTTGGTGGACTAGATGATCTATTAAAAATTCTAAAATTTCAGGTTAGTGACTCTCAGTTTTAGTTCTTGAGTGATCCTAATATGCTGTCAATATTGAAGGCCTTGTCTGGAGTAGCTTTCCTCAAAGAATTCCTTGAGAATCAAGCCTTATGGAAAAATAAATCACATTACCTCTGTGAGAATTATTGATAGCAAAAAGAAAGGAAACACCAAATATTGACAAGCATGTGGAGAAAAAGGAACACAAATCCTCTGTTGGTTGTAATGAAATTTAGTGCATCCTCTATGGCAAATGGTATGGCGATTCCTTAGTAAAATAGAAATGGAAATACCATATAAATCAGTAGAACCACTGCTAAGTATTTACCTAAAGAATATGAAAACTATAAATAAAGATTTGTGCACTTCTATTTCACAGCTGCATTATTCACAATAGCCAAGTTGTGGACACAGTCTTAATTGTCCAACAACAGATGATTGGATAAACAATTTCATATATATATATTTATGCTTTTATATATATATGCTTATATATATATATATACTTAGTGGAAATTACTCAGCTATTTAAAAAGATGAAATCTTACTTTTGAGGACAAAATGGTTAGATCTTGAGGTACTTATATGAAGTGTAGAAAGTCAGAAAGTAGACAAACATTGACTGATTTCACTTATTTCTGAAATATAAATAACCAAAGAAACCAAGGAAAACAAACTGATCAAATACAGCAAAAATAATTCCTAGACTCTTAAATATATACTGGTTACCAGACAGAAACAGGAGATTAAGGGAGGAAGATAAGAGGATATTTGTGTTAGAATTATTGTGGAGGATGAGTGAAGCATGTACACATAGGTGCTGTGAAAAAGTACCAATCAAACTACATTTATGTAAATAATTTAGATTATTACAATTTGATGGACAAAATAGGGAAAATTACTATTTTTTATTTTTAAAAGTAATATATATATATATATATATATTTCACATCTTTGTATTCCCTGGGAAATTATTTTATACTGTTTTTGCAATTATTTCAAGAATAGTATTTAACTAATAATATAGTAAGAAATGGTTAATTCACCTCAAATAGTGAATACCTAGTGTCTTAGTGCTTAAGTCTCTCATGAAACCCTGATTGCGAGGTACTGCCCTAGGCTATCGGAGCTACTGGCTTTAAGTACTTAGGTTTCTGAAAAACTGATGTAGCAAACAATCGTTGTTGACCTGCACTGGCTTATGACTTGAGTGAGATAGAAATTTTAATATGTTAAGTGACCAAAATACTGGTCTGTTTATCATAACTAATACAAATAGCATGTGTAAGAATCAGATGCATAGGGAATTAAGATCATATTGTATACTCCAGTTGGAGTAATGGTTACATGTTTATTTGGGTTTGTGTTGAGTTGAAAGAGAAGTGGAAATGGTTAATGTTGAGGCTAGAGAGCTAGGTTTTGGCCATAATATCAAGAGCTTTGCTATGATTTTAGGCAGTTTCAGTTTATCTTGAAAGTAATAAGATTCTGTTTAATTTTAGGACTTCTTGATGGGGAGTATACTAGTTTCTAAGTTTTCAGTACTGCTTCCATTCCTAGACTCTTAAATATATACTGGTTCCTAGACTCTTCGAGTGAAAGCAGGTCTCTAATGTGATCAAAAACAAAAAGTTTGACCACATTGCAGTTTTGCTACATAATGCCAAAAGCAGGATAAATGAATCTGGGAGAAGGCTTTCTTAACTCACCAGGAGTTAGGTTATATTTGCCAGTCTTCAACAAACTAGTTGCCAGAGATATTCAGAAAAGGAAGTCAAAGAGCCATTGCTTTTACAAACATGTTTTCATTTTTCTTTTCTATACTGCTATACAACTAATGCATCAGCTTACTGAACCAAGCAGAGCCACCGAATAATACAATTAGGAATAGTAACCTAGGGCAACAACAACTACTCATGCTTTATGTAGATACCTCAGATACTAGAATCTGAAGTGGAATCCTGAGTAAGCACCATCCTCTGGATACTCATTCAGTTAGGAATATTAGTGCAAAGACAAGCAATTAGGAGCAACCTCAAACCTTCACCTTCACCTCAAAGTACAATGGTATTTGAATGGAACCCCATGTGCCTGATTTTGCTTGGCTTTTGTTTTTAGTGGTCCATTTATTTTTGATGTCTGAAAAGTGAGGATGACTACAGAAATTTCCACACACACAACGTGCACATACAAACACACACAGACACACACAGAATTTTCAAGTTTATATTGTTTTCTTGGGTTGAAAGATAGAAAAGGGGAGAAAGAAAACACTTGGGAAAAGGCTAAGGGTGCTACCATCTAGGAAACTTAAAAACTGCATACAAGAGAACCTGAGAAATTAGGATCTAAGTCTTCCTGGATGTTTTTCTGAATGCTATTTTCTAATCTATTATGAAAAACCTGAATAAGGCAATCATTCTGTGGATAGCTTTGACCTTTTCTGAGAAAGAGCCAATTATATTCACGATATCTACTTCATAATCAGTCGTTATGATTGTGATGGTGACTGATTCTTTGAGAAAGCTATTTGTTCTTTCTTGCTGCTTATGGGTCTTGTCATGAATGATTCTTCTACTACAGGAAATCTTATTTGCAAAGAATCATAGACTGTATAAGATTTCCTACCTCAAGAACAGTATGGATAAAGTAGAGGTCAGATGCTACGTTCTTTATTATGAGCTTATATTGCCCTTTCAAGAATCTCTCTGAGAAAGGACCTTTGTTTGATGGAGAAACCAATTAATGGATCCTTATTTCTATTTCTACTTGTCAGTGTGCTCCTAAAATGTTTATAAAAGTCATATACTTAAAGTTTATTCTCTATTTCTGCTAAAGGGAAGTGGGGGGGGGTTATTAACTCTTCAAACAATCAGTTTAAAGTGATTGGTAATTAAAATGCATTTTCAGATAGTTTCTAGGGAAATCTATATAAAAATACCAATTTTGCCTCTGGAATGTAAAATACAAGTAAAATTTCTTTTGGAGCTCTGAAGGAAAGCCAGAAACATTCAAAGATTAAATTTATCCCCATATAGAAGTTCTTCCCAGGGAAAATATACAAGTTAGTAAAGTTATTTTAAGTGTGGATTTTGGAATCAAGCAGTTTGGGTTCAAAGTTTAGTTGTTACTTAGTCATGTGAGCCTGGGAAAGTCTTTTAACCTTTCTGTCTCTTAGTTTTCTCATCTATTAATTGGTTTTAAGAACAGAATCTTAAAGTTGTCTTAAAGATTAATGTAAATGGTAGTGTTTGTAAAACAATGATGACTATGCCTGATACATATTCACTGCAATTATTGCTTAATACAATAAATACATTTTGGTTATCCTACCTCTGCTAGTAGGAAATTATCTATCATCTATCTGTCTGTCTGTGTCTCTCTCTCTCTCTCTCTCTATCTATCATCTATGTCTGACTGCCTATCTGTCTGTCTAGTCTGTCTGTCTGCATACATACATGTATGTGTATATATATCACATATATGCATGTATATATATTATTTTGAATGGAAACTACATCTCACCTAGCTTTCAAGATTTTTAGTAAAATAGTATTGAAGGATAATTGGAATTTTTTTCCACCACAGAAATTTTACAAGCTCTTAACTTGTCAGACACTATGAGAAGTCTCAGAAAGATTCTTTAAGCTTCTTGGAGAGGAAGTCCATAGACATAGTCTATGTCTATGTGGTTATATAGCTAAACTATAGAGATATTCCCTCTTGGAAAAGACATGTTGTTGGGAACAAGGCGTTTTCTTATGTACCTTATGTTAATCTCCTTATTTTCTCTCAAACTAATCTGGATATTTTAAAGCTAATCATAATCAATTTCTTAGATTATTAATATACCTTCTTAGATGTTTGTTACCTTGTTGATAATTCCAGATTTTCAAGTGTAGTTATTAAATATCTCAAATATAAAATCATAAACCTATTTTAATACATTAAAGGAATTTGTTACTTCTTAAGAAAAAATGTTTCTGCTAGAACTGACTGGTTTCTGGATGGGCATTCTGAAATATCTGGTCAGCAGGATTTTCAGATCGTAAGGACTAGAAATAGAAATAAAAGTACAGAACTGAGAGAGAAAAATGTAAAAAAACATGCATTAGTCTGGTAATGGTAACTTCTAGTTCTACAAACATGTAAATATTTAACAATATGTCCATGCCTTACTGGGCTTATAGTCATCCTTTCCAGAACAAATAAATCCCATTACTTTTTTCTGATTTACTTGACCTCCTCAGGTTGTACTGTACCTCATCATACCAAATGGATGAATGGCTATTCAGTTTTTGTTGTGAGTATTCTCAACTTATGTTTAACTTTTAACAGTATAATGATTTGTGGAATTAATGTGATTGCCAAGAGTTCTGTTAGTGAAGTTGCAAAGTTGTGTGCAACAAGTTGCAAATGGGTTTTTATTTACTTGTTGACTGCCTTGTTTAAGGCATTTCTGGTGATTATATCATTGACCTGAAAATGGGATGGTTCAACCAAATGGTTCTTTCTTGAAAAATGATTCTACTACTCAAGAAAGAAAGAATTGTTTAAAATTACAAAAATTTAAATCCTGATGATACTATACTTCTTTTTCTTCTTACATTTTTTTTTTAAGTAGCCAAAGACACACAGCTGGAGGAACAATTCATAAAATCTGTTTTATCTTTTCAACTCAAATAAGAAGCCAAGGAATCTCAAGTGTGTAATTACCATCTGTGCTTCCTCTTCCTATCCCTCATATTTTAAATAATTTTTTTTGTCAGGTCAGGTGAAATCAGATATTTGTTGTAAAAAGAATGGTGTCATTGTACAATATAATGTACACATTCATGAAGCTACCGGGGTGCAGAAAGTTGTCACTAGAAAAATATGCATGAGAAAAAAACTTTTTACTCCATTTATTTTGAATGTTACTATTAGATTTGGAATTTTTGTGTTATCTTCATTTGATATCTTTATCATTGTGATATGTTGGTAATTTTTTTTCCTGATTTTTTTTTGTCAGACATAGTTACTCTTACCTTTTGTTAGCACATCCTTTACTATTCTTTCACATTTATTCAACTTGTGTATGTTTCAGTTATGATTTTTGATGGTTGGCTTTTGATTTTTTTCTTTATTTGGAATTTTCTGCATCCTAACAAGATATTTGGGTCATTTACATTTAATGTGATATTAATATTGTGAAGTCTGTTAATTTGCTGCTTGTTTTATTGTTGATTCATCTGTTCATAGTTATTGTATTCCCATTGTTCATTCTTTAGTGGTTTATTTAATTTTTTTAAGATTCTATTCTAGGTCTCTTGTTGGTCCATTTAAATATATTTTCTTATTTTGTTGTTTTAATGATTGTTTTAGTGAAATATATACATGTTTGATATAACTTATCTATTATATATTTCAGTCAAACTGGAATAACTTACATAAAATTTAGGAAACTTAAAAATAGTCATTTGTCTCCAACTTTGTGTAATCTTTGTCATGTATTTTATTTTTACATGCATTATAATCTTACGTTAAATTACTGTTAATTTCACTTAGTCAGTACTTTTGGCTATACTTTTCCTTTTGCTTGAAAGACTCCCTTCTATAAGTCATTATTTTATGAGTGTGCTGTTTATGAATTCTTTCAGTATTGGTATTTTTGAAAAGTCATGACTATTTTAATGTCCTTCTATGCCAGTTCTAACATACACACATCAGTTTTTTTGGAACGATTTATTTTTCTTTTCATTTTGAATCATATTTGCTGCTTTTATCCATCTTTCATCTTTTTTTCTTACTTAATATTTTTATATGTCTATAAGCACACTTGAACTTTTGAGGATGTGGATTTGTTCATTGAAAATATATCAATGCTTTCAATTTTTGTGTTAGATATCTAAAGGGTGTGAGTGGAAGAATACTCATCCTAAGGCTAGTTTCCCTATTGAGGCAAAATCCAACTGTGCATGTGACCTAAGATCCCTTGCATTTTGAGGTTTTCTGGGAACTATATTTGACCTTGTGTAAGTGTTAGACATTGTTGCCTGTTATTATGTCTTGTGATTCTTTCTTTGTTGTTTTTTTATATGCTTGTAATTACCTGTGTTCATCTGAATACAAAAGCTCTTTAGGATTCTATCTTGTGCATCTCTCACCTCTTTAGTGCTCTTTCCTCTAAATTCTATTTGCTTTGGTCTCCCAGATTCATAACTCAGGAAATGTAGTTGATAGAGGAAGTAGCAGGAATCATTACGTCTCAGGATATTGCTGCTCAGGTATTATTATTCATAATTGCTTGATAACTAGTGTTTTGAAAACCTTGTTTTATACCTTTAAAAAACCTTATTTGATGCATTTTGATTGTATGATGAGATTGAAAGTCCACCTCCCATTCTTGTAGAGGGACTGTAAATTAACCTATTTTAATATGGTGGTCTAGTCACTTACTTCTATGAGACCATTCATCTATTCCTTTAGCACTCTGAGCTTCAGAGTATTTTTTAAGTAGTACAACTAGAAAAATATTAGAGCCATCAATAGAACTTATGAGATAGTATTTAAGTTGTGTTTAGCATAGTATTGGGTTTATAGTGTATAATTTACATTTCTTTCTTCATTACCTTTTGGTCACTATTAGTCATATTTTCAAACAAAATAGATAAACAAGAAATTTTTTTGATTGTATTATTATTCTGTCACTACAGATTTAATCCAATTTGTTCTTACATGTGAAGATTAAAGATGACTACATTATTGAAAGTGCCTAAGCCTCTTTTGGTTCTAGCTGTTAAGATAGGGGGAACAAATTAATCACCTGATTCTGTTGCTAAGATTCATGTAATTTTCTGTGGTACTGTTAAATCTTACTTTTAAGGTAAAGGCATAGAAAAATGCTAGTGGGGGCTCCAATATTTGTCTTCCTGTTTTCCTATGCTAAATGATAGCTGGCATGTGTTATAAAATTATTTCATTACACATCTTCAATATCATGTAATGGAATGAAATCTATCTAGAAATCTCTAGTTCTATTAATCTATAAAATTTTACATAATTCATATTACGTTTATTTTTGACCATCAGAACAAATGTGGTTCATCTTTTCAGTGCACTAGAGAATGCAAAAGCTTGGAAACTTTAGAGCTATACATACCTCTATCATAACTCTTAAGACCTTATCTGACATGGCCGTATTAGTGGTTTTTGAGCCCCTTCTACTCCTTAACAGAAGTGTCTCATTCGTAGGAACTTGACAAATCTATTTTTTGTTTTATCTTTTGACCTAGCAAAGGGATTTTGTAAGGTTCATTGAGTGCTTGCTACTGTGCCTGAGAGAGAATTGACTGAGCATTGACTTGAGGAAAACCCTCCTACCTTCTCTGAATGTATTCTGGTTTAGTGTATTTACACAGGAGTAAAAAATTCCCTCAGTTATTTTAGCTAACTTGTTACTTAAGTTCACTACCATAATTTTTCATGTCTGAAAAGACAGTATGTTAGAGAAATAACATCTTATTGCTTAGCCATTGTGTCTGCTAGATTGCTGATTTTTGTTTATTACCAAACATTTTGTGGGTGTCCACTGTATTTCATTTATTTAAAATAAACACACAAATGTATACTTTTGAGATTATTATTTCAATTTTAACTGTCCATCTGTGTCAAATCTCTTACATTTGTTAAAACACGTCACTGGTATGAGATATTGTAACTATGAGGTTGTTTATTGAACATCAGCTATGTATGAGATACTCTTCTTACTCTGAGAAATAGCACAAAAAGAAATATATGTTCTTATAGACTCTTCTTACTTTGAGAAATAGCACAAAGAGAAATATATGTTCTAATAGACTTTACATTCAATTCAGAGCAGCAGGGTGGAACAGATGATAAAATATCTAAGTAATATGTTGTATGCTGGTTAGTATTTTTGAGAAAAAATAGAATGCAAGGTTCACTGAAAAGGTGACATATGAATAATGGCTTGAATAAAGTAAGGGAATAAAGAGTATCCCTGACAGAAGAAACAATAAATGAGCAGGCCTGATTCCAGGAGTATGTCTTGATTGCTAAAGGTAAAATGAGGCATGGCATGCACAAAGGAAGAGATCAGTAGATGAGAAGATAAGATCTGAGGAGTAATGTGGAAAGAACATAATTCAACGGGGGTTGATTGTTATTTTTATGGACATAACTGAGCCTGTTAGCTCAGTTGGGGTAGTGTGGCAATTTTTGCAAAAGATTTCACAGGGTAATTTCTAAAAATTCTTTTAAAATACCTATTACAATTGTCTGCATATCAGTTTCTGCATTCCAAGCTATGCTGACATGTTTATAAGTAGACAGACTCCAGGTGAATAGCTAGACCTGTTATGGGGCACTATCATCCTAAGGTGGATGGTACTTCTCATCACTATGCTTTAATAGGTAGACTTTATCTTATGTAAACTGATTTACCACTAGTTGCTTGTAAATTTGTTAGTATAATAATATTTAAGAGGATTTTACTTTCAATTTTTTTCTCTAATCTCTTTTGGTATTTGAAACATTGAACATATATTATTCTTCAATTTGAAATACTAAATAGACCAGAAACTTTTTGGTGACAATCTCCAAATAAGTGACATATTTGGAATGAAGGATTAAATTTTGCAGTAATATTATTTAGTTTGCTGTCTAAGTAGCTCTATGGGTGGATGGAAGGGGAGCATGGGTGGATAGACAGTTAATAGAAAGGTATAATTTATTTGGATGGATTAGCTTTTGGACAAAATGTATATTAAATTTACTCTCAAGTGACTGTCTTTGTGACACCATTACATCAGCTATCAGGTAACATCTTAATATCCTAAAGTCACACAGATATAGCTTCTCTCTTTCTCTACATTGCTGTTCCTAAAAGTGAATTTCCCTTCTGTTTTTCTATTACCATCTTAAGATCATGACCTCTTGGACTGCATCAAGGAATGTGGATAATTTAATGTATTTGAAAATTGTTTTTCAACTTCAGTAAGGGTTTTTAGGTTGTCAAATGCTCTACCTCTGAGCTATACACTTTCTAGTAGGGGTTTTCACTGGGATCACCATCTAAAAGATCTATGGCAGGCTTTACCCTGTGATATTATATGTAAGCTTTTATGTCCATGTACACATGCAGATTTTTATGATGTCATTCTAACCTCCATGAAATTCCCAAAAAGATATGTCTTCTCAAAGAGATATGCTATTGAAAATGTTAAAATCATTATTTTAGTAGAAAACACTTTAGTGGGTGTTAGATGGCAATATGGTACAGCATGAGGTCTTCATATAGGAAAAGATATGGTTGGAACATTATGTACATATCAGTTAGCAGGCTTAAGACTTTCTATACCAAATGAATTACTATAGAAATAATCTAAGAGGGGAACATTTTAAAGGAAAAAAATGAGGTATCCAGGGACCATTGAAGTTACTTCTGGATCTAATTAAGTAAAGATGAATGGAAGGTAACATTTTGGGGTGTGTCTTGATATTTCTTGCTCTTCCAACTTGGACATTTTACTGTCTTTGAGGTTATTGCAAGGGTTTAAACATCTTTCAAAGTCGAGCCTTCATTGGACTTTTGAGAAAAGGGTACATCAAGGAAAAAGAATGTGTGGTGGTTTCTGTTTTGCAGAGTTGTAGAAAGGAAAATGAAAAGCTTCATAATAGAAGGTTTTTTTTTTTTTTAATGTCATATACCACTTTGGTAAGATGATGGTAGACTAAAGAAATGTGGTTATGGTGAATAAAGAAGAAAAATCTGAGACTGCTTTTGTAAAGATCTCTAAGGAGATGAAAGACAGGACAGGTAGAGAAAATGCCACTGATGGCAAAATTAAAAGTGGTTAATTTACTACCAGATTCTAGTTTTGAGACTTAGAAACTAAGTGGTACCTTGGATTGGAAGTTCCCTAGAATATAGACTAGTATGAGTTCCCTTAGAAGATGGGGACTTACAGCAATACGCAGTACATTTTACGCAGCAGTTGCCCAGATGTAGGTATTACAGAGAGGAAACAATAATAGCTGGTCTACAGCATAAGCTGTAATGAAAATATTTTATGACAAGTTTGCAAAGATTATGTAAAAAAATAATAAAGGTAGCCAATGATAGAGACAAAGAGAGAATTTGCTTTCATAAAAACTTGCCGAAATATAAATGTTAAAGACTCTAGATTCTTAAAGGATCAAAGAAGAACACACTGAAAGGGGGAACAAAGGTACAAATATAAGAAGGGAATATTTAGCATATGTTAGTTTAATGTCTTTAATTCAATTTATTAGGTATGTGGTCTGTACCAAGGGAAATATAACAATTAATAAGAATTACCTTGTATCTTCAAGGAGCTTCCAATATGGTTAAGATTTGCAGTGGTGTAAGTTGCAGTATGTTATATAGGAATATCCCATAAAGAGCACTTTTCCAAGGCCTGTGGGAGGTGCAGACATGAATCCTCATCTTAAGAAACTAAGTTTGTACCAATGAAGGAAATTTAGGTATATACTTTACATAAACAAGAATATATTAACAACCACCACTAAAGATGTTGATATCTTTATCCTTTAGATGAAGTGTAAAGTCTATTGTTAGAAAGGGAAGTGGAGAAAGTACCAAAGATAATATTTCATTTATATAAAATTTGAAAGACATGAAGAACATTGTCAGGGTACTAGATATGTTGAAAAGAAGATCATAGAGAAATTATTTTGGTTTGGTCAGAAAATACTTGTATGTATGATTAACTTTTGAATGGAAAATAATAAGCTTTGAATGAAAAAATAAGAAAGCTCCTCTGGGCTTTTACTAAAATCTGAAGAGCAAGCAGGCATTACCATTCAGAGGCAAAGGAAGGACTTAGCTAATTCTTGGGTATGTTACTACTCTCTCATCTAGATTGTCTAAGCCTGTGCCCAAGGAATGTAAATATCTATAATAAAATTTATAACTGTAGCTAAAATAACTTGAAAAAGTGTTTTAAATATTTCTGTTAGTACCAAACGAAAGTACACAACTGGGGGAGGGGACCAGCTGGAGTGGCCAGGGAGGGGAGGTGGTGGGTGACCCCCAGGAATCACAATGATGTGAAATATATATATACAAATTATTTAAATTAAAAAATAATAAAAATATTTCTGTTAGTCATGGTAATTGCAACCATATAACAAAAGTCTCCCCCAAACCCTAGGTCTCATTGATTATACTCCTCAACTTTCAGAATGAGGAAATATTTAGAGAAGTTAGACAATTGTTTTAGGCTCACACAGCTGTAAGTGGCAGAATTAGCATGTCTTGCCAGGTCCTGCTTACTCCAAACTAGAGAAGTGATTGATTAAAGATAACTGACTGACTCACTGAATCTACCAGGAGGTCAGGAAGTCAAGCTTGAAGGCTGTGTTACCAAAAGGTGTGCCTGGTCCCACTGCTGTGCTAATTTCATAGAGACCCCTGGACTGCTGCCTCTGCACAGAGCATCCCCAGGGTGCTGCTCATGTAGGGTGCCAGAGCTGGACTGGGGTCACTGCTGCTGTAAATTGTTCCATATCTCTACGCTTCTCTTGCCAGGGTATGTTCCATGTGATCCCTTTCTTCATTTCATTTTCTTGAAATTGTGTGTGGATATATGTTCAATTGACAAATTACAAAAGAACCTGGAAAACAAATGTCTAGAGAATCTCAAATAAATTCCCCATATCAGAAGGATTTTCAGATGAGATTAGGCATGTTCACGATGATATGATCATAGACAGGAAAGATTTTCAAAGGGTTTAGAGAGCTGAAATTCAGTGTCTTCTGAAGGTTCATTTTGTATAAAAGTCTAGCATTTTTCTAAATTGCTCTTCAGCTGTGTGGCGTTCCCATCAGTCCTATACTTCCTTATATTCAGAAGGTGACCTTACCAGCATCTCAACTCTAACACCATGCTAGCAATGACCCAGGCAGTAAAAAATATATCACCGAATTAATTTAGTGGAAACACTAAAACATTCATGGTCTTAAAATTTTAACAGAAGTCTGTGTTTTCTCCATTAAAAAAATTAATCGGGTAGGATGTCTTTAATCAAAAGACAAGTCAACTGGGTCACACAAAACACCAAATAATGGCATTGTAACTTTACCAATTCTCTGACTTTTGGCTGCTTTTTATAAGCCTGAAAAAAATATCAAAAGCAGTAAAAACTTATATTATTTCTGTCAGTAGTCCTTTTCATAAAATGTTGTGAAAACAATCTCTTTAAGAAGGAAGCAACATACTGAGCAGCAAGCCTCAGTCACAGGAAGTTCATTTTTTCTTTGGCTTACAGCCCAATGCCATCAGAACTAATTAAAAACAGAGCCACGCTGGTATGGGGCTCAGTGTTTGGGTTTTACAATAACAGAGTCGCAAAGCCGGGGGATGTCTAATGAGAATAGTTTCTGAGTTTGTTTTGTAGCATTGGGCAACTATGTCAATTACTGGAACTGCCGCTCAGGGCCAGCGCCCATGCTGGGATGTGAGAGAGTCTTATTGCTGTACAGATTGAGCTTCCACTTTGATACATGTGATATGCATGTCACTTGCACACCCTCACCGCTCCTTGGCTGCAGACTGTGTCAGAGGAGTCTGATGCCACCTTGCTCCTCCTGTCTGAGGCCAGATCAAATGTTACCAGGCCTAGATTTCATCTGCATCATTAGCTATGCTCCAGTTAAAAAATGAAACATGTCTTTGGTTAGGAAACTATTGCAATTGAAGGCTCTTACTTACATAGCCATATGTATATGCTGCTGTAGAGTGAATGCAGGATGAAGAGGGGGCTGAGAAGACATATATATTCTATGGTAAAGAGAGAAAGAACAAAGCATCGTGGTCAGTTATTAGATAATTCAGGGCTAATGTATCTCCTTTACTTTATATATGATGGTAAGAAAAGGTAGATTTTTTCCTTTCATGTGTCTTTACCTTTTCTTTGCTTGAAAAATAAAAAATTATCCTTCTCCACCTCCACTCCCCTGCCCCACACCATGGCTTTCCCCTCCCTCTACAATAGAGAACCTTTGGTGTATTTTTTTTTTTTTTTTGCCTGTTTATAGTGACTTTGGTGTGTGGTCTTCTGTTGAGAACCTGGCTTGCAAGAGAAGGTAGATTCACAGAAATAACTGGTAGTTTTAAGAGAGTATCAGTAGAATACTTGCAACTCCATGTGTAGTCTCCTAAAGTTTATAAATTTATTTTGTGCCCAAGATGAAATTTCCTTCATCTTTTTTTTTTGAAACATGATGAAAGAACATTGTAGTACCGAATGCAAGTATGTCGGATTTATTTTTTTTAAGTAGAACAGGAGTAAGAGTTGAATAAATTTTGGATTCATTCTTTTGTGACTTAGTCTATTTAGTGAGAATTTTATCTGTTTCATTTATTTTTGTTTCATTACTCTAAGAATATATGCAAAGAAAATCAACAAACAATAGTTCTAGTAGATGAATTCAGATAAAGTATGGAGATTTCTTTAATTATTTAACTTATATAGTCAGAAGTTGGTCTTCTCAATTACTAGTGAATCATGAAACATATACTTGGTTGTATGTGATCTTTATACTTTTTGAAGTTGTGAACAAGCAGGTTTATGACAGTGATCATGTTGCTTGAGCAAGACTAAAGCTGACATACATATTGTAGTCTAGTAATGTTTATGCAAGCTGATCTGAAGCATTTAATGATTTCTACATTAATTCTGAATCTCAAAGTTGATTATGAATAAAGAATGAGGAATTTTAAAACTACAGGTCATTCATATTGCTTTGCAAAACAGAGCATCATTTTATACTTTTTCTCTTCTCACTTTGTCACTCTCCAGGTCTTCAATCAGTGTCAACACTGGTAATATCTCCTGATATGAAATTGATATATATATATGCTAAAATCTATTAAGCTGGGTTTCCTTAGTTCTCTGTTTCTAATACTACCTCTAGTGTGCTATCAAGTACCTCAGAAAGTATGTGAGTACTGCTGTGATCTAGTTATTCTGCACCCATTCTTTGAATCATCCTGATTTCCAGATGGCTCAACAAAACAAAACAAAAAAAAACTCTGGTTAGAAGACCATTATCAGTCCTGTTCTGAGAATGAGAGTGATATTAGCATATTTGAAAAATCAGGCTAGAGCAATTGATGCTCTAAGAGCAGAGTGATCCATGTTAAAATATAGGCCCTGAATTGCCATTAAAAATAAATGAATACGTGGGGCCCATGCTCTCTTAATCAGAGAATGCAGTCAGGGGAGCAGGTAGTCTATTCTCCACTGGGGGAAGTTGGAGCAACCTGGTAACCCCCACGTGTGGCCCCAGAGCTCTGCCCTCACCTCCTCTAGGGTCTGGGTGGGGGTCAGAAAACTGCCGAGAGCAGGCTGTCTCTAAGGAGGGGTCCCCCTCTGGTTCATTCTCACCTCAGTCATTTCTCAGCTTGAATGAGAAAAGCAACACAGATACAGATATACTGGAGTAGACAGAGAAATAAATAAAGGCCATAAACACACCCATTACCTGCCCAAAAAGAGCAAGACCAGAACTCTGAGACATTAAGGCAGTGTAGGAAGAAAGTGAAGAAATATCACCAAGTCACACTGACAACTTTGCAGGTGCTGAATCTAAACTCCCTATCCAGAGACACTTCCAATGTGAACAGGTAGCTCCCCAATCTCAGTGGGGGAGCAAAGCCAAAAAGAAATGCCAGTGACCCTCAGAGAACTGCGAACAAAGAGAGACAGAGAAGCTAGACAAACCATCCCCTGAGGTCTGTCCTCACCAGGGAGCTTGTCCATGGCCAACAACTGGGAAATAGTCTCCCAAAACCAATGACCAGAGCTGCAAGGCCAAAAAGCAACACCAAGGGACAAACATTGGAATGAATGGGAAAGACAACCAATAAGACAACCAACAAGTGTCAAGGAGACACTGAAACCAGACTCTTTAAGGGTCCTGAGGAAAAGAGGCTGTCTTCTACACCACAAGAAACAACACAATGGAGAAGCTGGGAGAGCCACTCCACACACCAGACCACCAGGAGGTTTGCCAACATGCTCAGAAGGGACACCTGCTCCAATGTTATTCATGGAGATCTGAGCAGCCTGGTGTGCAGTCCCACAGGAACGCAAGACTTCACCCAGGAGAACTCTGCTTCAGAAAAAAACACAAAGAGACCAATGGGCCAATCATCGACCAACAACTGACAATGTAAAAGGAACTGGAGTGATCAGAGGGGGGACCAAGGGAAGGGGCAGGGGAAGGACCGTGCCCACAAACACGAGCTATGTATACAAACAATAAGAAAAAATATAAATAAATGAATACATAAATAAATATGCAAAACCTAAAAATAATCATCATAATCAACAACAAAAAACAATGCTCTGAATCTCTGGTGTCTGCTAATCTTGAGTCAAGGAGGGCAGGATGAAAGGAGGAAAAAAGACAAGGAATGAAGGAAGGTTTGATAAGCAGAGATTTTCTCAATTTAGACTCAGCTTTAACTTTAAATTTAAGGACTCTAGCTGCATAAGATGGTCTTATTTTCTCTAAGAGTCTACTTTTTCCAAACAGAAACATTCTAAGTAAAATTCATCTTCAGAGTGAGATTTATAGAGATGTGAGGTTTGCAGTACAAATTCTGCAAAGGTGGAAACCTAACTGAAAGTTACCAGTTAGAGCATCAGCAGCATTATTGAAAGCCTTTTGATTTTTTCTTTTCTGCTTCAAAAAGAGCTTCAAAAACATGAATGTGCTTGGGGAATGTGGGATTTGGGTGATTTTACATTTTTTTATTTTCATCCTCATTTACATTTGATTTCATGGATAAATGGAATCTATTTATGTAAGTGACTTGTAGAGCAGCTATAGTCCTTGTGTAATCCTCCTAATGCAAACATTGATTTTATTATCTGTGGCCATTAGTGTTATAAACAAGGAAGGAGAAGGGAAGAGAAAGCAGATTCAGTCTGGGTTGTGTGCTAGATATTTTATGTGGTTCCAGTAATACACATTTGAAGAGTCATGATCCTGTATCCCTAAATCATACACAGTGTTGTAAACCAGTGATACCATACTAAACATAATTTTTAAAAAGTGCAATTTTGTTACAGTGTTGATGAGATAAATCTATCCTGGTCTACAATTGAAAGCAGACAATCAGGGAACCAGGACACCTTGGGCTGTCAAGAAGCAGGTTTCTTAGTACCGGTGCTGTCTCAGGGAATTCATATCCAAACAGGGAGTTAAGGGTTTATATACACTTTACATGTACTGGTGTTCTTCTGGGTGTGCTGTCATCTTTGGTAGTACAAGATGTGGCATAGACAGAGTGAGGAAGATTCAAGGAGAAACTGGACTGCATACCAGTAAATTGAGTCAGTAAGTCATGTATTGTTTATCTAGACACTTATCTGTGTCAGTTTATCATGCTTCACCTGATTATCATACTTCACATGAATGAGATGCAGTCACTGGGTGTCCCACATGTGTTAGATATTTTTTCATTTAAAGTCACTGTTGCCAAGAACTTACTGATGATGTTTTATGAGGACTTGCTATATTTTACCAATGATAGCTATCCACCAAGCAGCAATCTTGCCTCAGGTACAAATTAAAAAGGTCTTGTATCTTTAATATATTTTAATATATATAATAAATAATATATTTTATATTTTAATATAAAATTACAATATTTTATATAATATTATTATATTCCTCTTGACCTTATTAATGTTTTATTTTTAAAAAATATTTCTGAAACTCAAGTTGATGCAAGTCATTATAGGGATGTTCCAAGAAGAGAAAGGAAAGTGCTGTAATATAGGAGTTTTAATCTAGTTGAAAGTTATGGCAGTTATATCTTTAACTGTATATCCAATACAGTTATAAAGTTGCTTCAACCAAGTTCTATGGGACACAGGAGGATATGGCATTTTGACATCTTTAATGTTTTCTACACCAGACACTAATTTAGGCTCTGAGATATTTGAAGAAAACAAATATTAATGGACAAACTTGGCTTTTCAAAAAAAAATTCAATTCTTCTTTTGATAAATTCCTTTGTATTTTTTTTGAAAATTGCCCATAAACTCTCTTTATGAATAATTACTGTAAGTGGCAAGTATACATAAGGGAGGTAAATAATTGAACAATCTGGCAAGATGTTCACTCAAACACATGATCATTACTATCAGCCTTGACATATTCTAAAACAGAAGTAGAGAATATGAGTATATCAAAATATTTCTTCTGATTAATATGAGTTTTGTTTTGTTGACCTCTCATATAGTAAGCCCTTCTTGAATTTATTCACTCAGAGTTGATCATAACAACCTGACATTATGAAGGTTAGTTTACTATAGTCATGTTCATGAATGGAGATATTTATGTCTTCTAGAGATTTGGAGATTCCTCTCTCCTTATCTCCATATCTCACTAAATGAGATCCCTGATAGCCATTGTATATGAATTTGTCTTAGCAACATCTAACCTTAGGCTACTAACCACCACAAAAATCAAAATGTAAGATTAAAGTTGCATTAAAAAAATTGAGTACTTCAAAGACCAGAAAGCCCAAAACATGAGAATAGAATAGTCTTTTTAGTTGTACCTGATTTCCCAATGTTATGCCTTCATTCATAGGAATTTACATATGAATAAGCATTATAAAGGAAAGAAAATATTGATTGACTGAAGAGCTTGAATTTAAATGATATTCCATAGTATACATTCACCTGAATAGTTAGACTGAGTAGAAATGTTGACTGAGGTGGGAATGTAAAATAGTATAGCTACTTTAGAAAACATTCTGGAAGTTTTGCAAACTCTTAAACATAAAGTTCTCATATAACCCAGCAATTCTATTACTAGGTATATATCCTAGAAACATAAAAAGTGATGTTCATATACAAATATGTACAAAGCTGTTCACTTCACTGTTATTCATAACTGTTATTCATTTCGCTGACTACTGATTGCCAGTCATAGAACACCTCATGATGCTACTCCATCTATCTGAAAAGTCCAGAACAGGTAAATTCATAGAGGAAGAATGCTGGATAGTGGTTGTTTAGATCTAGGAGTAGGATTAGTGTTGCTGGATGGCAATGACTTTGGGGTGAAAAAAAATTTTAATAGTAATAAAGTGATCTAAAATTGATTGTGGAAATGGGGGCACCACTCTGTGACTATAGTAAAAGTCAGTGAATTGTACACTATAAGTGAATAAAATACATATTCTGTGAATTATGTCTCAATAAAGCTATTTAAAAGAATGCTGCCCACGTACATAATTCCAGTATATAAAAGTAAACCACGTTATATTATCAGTTTTAAAACCCTCACTTGTATTATACTTACTGACCTTTGGTCTCTTTTAATAAAGATTTAGAAAGACTTGTATTCAACTTTATAAGGTGGATATATGAGAGCTAAGGGGCTATCTGATTATCACATGTAATACACCAGCAACATTTTTGGTCACTGAGTAAAAGAACCCCATTTAAAACATGAAAAATCTCACTGAAGTCAATCACAAGAGACCCACATTCATTTCAGAAGAGTTTTGTAAAAGCAAAAGTAATTGGCGCTAATAAATATAGGACTTGTAAATATTATATATATACTTCATGAAGTTAGGTCTGGAAGTTCTGGGCTCTTGTCATGTGGTACTATATTTGTACTATGTTCTTACAACTTGCTGTTAGGACTACACATAGAACACATGCTGTGGTTGTCATACACTTTGTTCCTCATCACACTACCCTTGGTCTTCTCCTAACATCATATCAGAGTGCTGCTTAACAAATGTGAACAATGATTTTTCTCTTCTCTGCTAGCCTTGTTAACTATATACTAAGGTGTCAGCGATAGAAAGGGGTTTTGATTCTTTTCTTCTCATGCTTAAAGAAAAAGTGAACTGATTTCAATGTTTAATAAAACAAATAAAACTAAAATTATTGACAGTAAAAATTTGAAATATGATCTCTATACAGCACATGTTCAGTAACTTGACATGTAGTTATTAAGGTTTTATTTTCTTTCAAGGAATAGATGTGTGGGTTCATAAAAGTAGTATCACTGTAAGTGATTAGCAGCAGTTTTCCTGAGCAACAGAAAGTTGCAGTTTGTAGCAATGGCTGATTTTTGTGGTGTAAATATACTACTATAGTCAATTTCAAGCTGAGACTTCTCTATTTTGGAATTGAGCAAAAATGCACCAGTGACTCTTGAGACCTTGTAAAGCTGGGTCCAATATTGGTTGCTTCCTGACATGCACACAAGACAAAAGTACTTGTGTTTAGAGATGTATATACTACCACTTGTAAAATATAGAATTTCTGTTGGGAAAGGAGATGACAAAAACAATTTTTTTTCTTCAAGAACACAAATCTATATAAGATATTAAGGAAGTTGGAGGCTTTTCTTTTGAAAATAGATTATGAAATCTGTTGTTGATGATAAAATGCATACTATAAAATTGTATAGTATTTTATACTAGAGAATACTAGAGAAAGGCCAACTTTCTCTGACTATTCAAAATTGTCACAGTTCTCCAAAGATGACATGCAGATGACCAAGCTATATGAAGCTTGTTATCACTTATCTTCAGGGAAACACAAATCAAACCCACAATGATACCACCTCACATCCGTGAAAATGGCCCATATCAAAAAACCCCAGACAACAAATGTTGGTGAGTGTCTGGAGAAAAGGGAACACCATTACACCATTGGTTGGAGTGTAGTTTCTTCCAGCCCCTATGAAAAGAAATGTGGAGATTCTTCAAAAGACTGAAAATAGATTTACCATATGACTCAGCAATTCTACTCCTAGCTATTTAACCAAAGCACAAAATCATTAATTTGAAAGAAACTCTGCACTCCCATGTTTATAGCAGCACTATTTATGATAGCTGAGATATGAAAACACACCTAAATACTCCAGATCAGATGAGCAGATCAAGAAGTGCTAGATATACACAATAAAATACTACTCAGTGATTCAAAAAGATAAACACCTGCCATTTGTAGCAACTTGGATAGAACTGGAAGGAATTAGTCTAAGATAAGCAAGCTGGAAAGAGAAAGATGAATACAGGATCTTTTCACTTATATGTGTAATCTAGAGAAATCAAAGGATCAGACAAAGACAAACTGTAAGACTCTTGAAAGCCATAGATTTGAGACCCTAAGGAGGGAGAGGGAAGGAGGAGGAGAGGAGGGGAGGGTGGGGAGGGAGAGGGAGGGAGTAAGGATAGCAGAGAACAACAGGGGAGGAGAATGCAGTTTGTTGTGGGGGGAGGACTATGGTTACTTTAGTGGTGAAAAACTATGATGATCACACCTGAGGGGAGAAATCTTACATTATGAAAAAAAAAAGATTAAACAAAAAATATATAAAATCAATTGTCAGAGCAATGAATTAAGTATAGAGTTCTCGTTATAACTTAATCATTAAGTAGGGGTGTCATGTATGTGTGTGGAGAGAGAGGCCAACTGAATTGAGTGATACCTCAATTAGCTCTCTAGGTCTTGGTTTATTTTACTGTCAGTGAACAAATTGAGTTAGATAAATTTCCCGGCCCTCTCCATTTTCAAATCTGTGACTATAATCACCATGAATTGAATTGATGCATACTAAATAACTGATTTCAGTGCGACATGATTTAGAGTTGATTTTATCTGTTACTAGGACTGTTCTCTTAAGCTTTTTAAATATTATCCTTATTTTTGATCTTGATATCTAGATTTCCTTTCCGTTCTTTTAGTATGATATTTCTAATCTCCTTTGGACTTGAAGAAAACAAGTTTATAATAATAAAATGCAAAGAAAGAGCAAAAGCTGATATCTAAAGGACTGACTAAAGAGGAAAAAATGAAGTATTGGTTCATGTCATGAAATTCTTAAAATCTATAAAGATTGCAGGTTCAGAGTTGCTTTATTAATGGTATCTGGATGAGTTTATTATATTTTGATTGTGCACTTCATTACGTAGTATTTGATATTTTGAATATACTATATTATGTTGTAGATTTTAAAAGAAACCTCCAGAAAATGAAATTTATTTAGAGAGCAGGTTTTATGAAATCTTATTGTAACATATAGAAAAGATGGAGAAGAGAAATTATCCCAAAACTATACATCATATTTAAAGCAGAATTAAGGTGAGAATTCAGACTTCTTGATGTATAGGATCACTCACATATTTATATTCTATCACCCATTAAGAATATCGGTGTATGGGTCATAGTTCCTATTCTGGAGAAACTTTTTATTTCTAGAACTTACAAAATACATGCACAAATACAAAATATTATATTCCACTCTTTATAAAGCAATTTGATTTATTTTCCCTGCTGAGAAATTCCAACTCTGTTATTGTTTTTGACCTTCCTTCTATGCCAAGGTTTGCTGAACTTGATCAGTAACTAATGTGGTTACAACACTATAACTGGTGACCCCGCCTTTTCCCACCTCTGTTGTGCATTTTCCTTTTCTTCACAGTGACTTTAGGTTTGAGGGTCCTTGTTGTTATACTGTAGTTAAGACATGAAAAACTTTTCAGCAGTGGTTTTAAATTTTCAAAGATGCTATTTTTCTTGGAGACCATATATCCCTTGTATTTTACTTTTGTGGGACCCATAGACACTCCTCTTCCCAAGTTAGTTAGAAGTGCATTTTATTTGTAAAGTCTAGCACTCTACTATTACCGGGAAGTTATTTTTGTGCTACGGACCGGCCGGGCGAAGGCGCAGGCCGGAGGACCAGGGCTCAGCTGGACAGGAAAGACACAGGGCCGGCGAAAATGGCGAACAGACGAACACACTCAAGGGGTGGTGAATCTGCTGCGATTTATTTGAGATTTTTATGGATATATATAGTGTTTTTGGCAATCAGCATTTTATGAGTATATGCAATTAACATATTAACAGATTATAGATTTTTCCTAGGTGT